>VDFB02391545.1:0-11791 GCA_007258455.2 Sequoia sempervirens
GTATATCCTAGTTTGCACAGACTATCTAACCAAGTGGGTTGAATTTAAAGCATTGCAGTTTTCTAGAGATGGTAATGTAACTGAATTCTTATATGAAGACATATTCACAAGGTTTGGAGTGCCAATTGAAATTGTGAAAGATCAAGGTCCCCAGTTCACATCAGAGCTGATTACCAAATAGGTTCAGGAGTAAGAAATAAGGCATAAGAAGTCAACACCCTATCACCACCAAGCCAATGGTTAGGTGGAAGTAACAAATAGGGAGATTGAAAACATCTTGACCAAAATAGTGTAGATTTATAGAAAATATTGGGCAGCTAGGTTACTTGAGGCAATATGGGCCTATAGGACAACATGGAAGATAATAATAGGCTTTAAACCCTATGAATTGGTGTATGGTAAAACAATAGTTATGCCCATTGAATTTGAATACAATACACTCAAGAAAATAGTTGAACTAGATATGGATTTGACAATAGCACAAAAAGAAAGACTACACAATCTACATGGACTAGATGGTTAGAATGGAGGCCATGTATCACACAGAGATTATTCAGAAACATAGAGTAAAATGGCATGATCAATATATAAAGGAAAAAGAGTTTACTATAGGTTACTGGGCTATATTTTATGACTCAAGGTATAAAGATTATAAAGGGAAGCTACAAAAAAGGTAGTTAGGACCATATGAAATAGAGAAAGTTTTTCCAAATGGAGCAGTCAAGTTGTGGACTATAGATGTTAAGTTTTCACTATTGGTCAATGGTCACAAATTGAAAATTTACAAAAAAAATAGCACAAAAAGATGATTTTATCATTGCTCTAATGCAATAATATGGAAAACATAGTGCTTCAGATAATGACATTGAATAGGCTAGTGATCATGACAAAGGAAATAATCTTGATGAAGACATCCTAACAGACAACAAGGATATAGAGGAACATGCTACAAACTCTACACACTTCATTAGATGAGCTACACAACTCATCTACTGGAGTTGCCTAGGTATAATTTTCTAACACCTACATATGCAAACATTGCAAAGGTGATCCATTCTACAATTCTTTTCAGATACAATCCATGATGCAGTATGGACCTACATCTTTATGAATAAAAGCTGACATAGTTTAGAAAGGGACCTATTTTTGAAAGCATTTGCAGCACATGCCAGTGAACAAATTAATTTTTTTCTGCCAACTTACTTGCATTTCATCCACATACATTACTTATCTCTATACATGTAGCCAAATGTTTATCATATCATTTCGTTCATCCTATCCCATTACACATTCCTTGATTTACATGCATCTAGGAAATCATTTCATATCCATTTGTCATACATTTTGTAGCCTTCATTACCACACGTCACCATGTCATTTCATCCATCACCCATTGCAATTAAATAAATATCAAATCATAATTACACTGCAAACACTGCTAATCAACTTCACACAAGTTGAGTTTAGTTCACTTTACATTGATAGGTACACATTCTAATTTACCATAATTAACATAGCTTGTAATTTTTTTCAATTTATTCACATTTAATTTTGCAGGCTTCATACTCATTATCTTATTTCCATTATATGTAATTAAACCTTTAGCCTAGTACGATACAATTAAGTGAGGTCACTTAATGAATTTAGTTGGGGGAGACTACATTTTCTGAAGTTTGCATTTTCACTAACATCAAATACCTTTATTTCTTTCTGCAAATATTTTTTCATCATCCCAATTCCGAGTGTTAACCTAACCCCAATTTAAGTTATAATAGACACAATATAAGCAGTTGATAGTTGGCAGTTGAATTTCAAGAATTCAAGTATAGCAGACATGAAGGATTGGAAGGATTGGTAAGGTCCAGGAAGGATTGATGAGGTTAAAATTGTGGGCTAAATTTAAAAAATTTGAATACAAGAGTAATTTACCATTGTGGGAGGAGATATTATTCACAAAAAACCTTTTGTACACCAAAAAATACTAGAAGATAGGTTACTATTGCCTATTTTCATAAATGCAGGATGGTTTGATTATTTCCTAAGGTTGATAGAGTACAATGAAGCTATGATAGAACAGTTTGTAGAGACACTAGAAAATGATGAAGCCACTATTTGAGGGCTAAAGTTCGATGCTTCAGAGGCTATAATTGGAGAGGTATTTAGTCTTTGAAGAGAGGGAGTTAAATTTCCTATCAAGGAAAATGCAATAGCTACCAGGGAAGAATTCAAAGATCCTCGAGAGAATTTTGAGTCATCATCCCAAGGTACCAGAAGATTATCACTACCATGGGTATGGGATTATTGTGCCTCTTATATTGTCAAATATATTACATGTGATGGTAGACAATCTCTTCTTTATACTGTGCATTTCAAACTTTTGAATCACCTTCATCATGATGTAAGGGTTAATGTGCCAAATTTTCTTTATAACCTATTGAAGAGAATGGTGTTTGAATACAAATGGAAAAGAAATGCTACAACCCTGTCACACTATTTTTTAGTTACCCTACTTGTAAAAAGAATTCTAAGGGTTCAATACCTACATTTCTCTTGGGAATTTTTTTTTAATTTGTAACCATACTAGCAATATAATTGAAGAACAAGTTGTTCTAGAGAATTTGGAGTCACCTATGGCATCATTGAGGTAAATTCCCTCTGGTTCACATGTTGCTTCACTTACCCACAACAAGGGAGAACCAAAGGAGCAGATTCTGTGAAGGTCACCACCTACAACCTCTGAGCAGCCTGCATCAAGAATGTCCCAGAAACCATAACTTGTTATAATATGTCAAAAACTGTTGAGAAAATGTGTCTCAACCTTGCAATTACATAATGTATTGTTGATACATAAGGTACTGTTCAACCAACAATGACAGGGGTGCATGGGGGGGATCCCCCCATGAGGGGTCCAAGGGGGTCATATTTATGTTTTATTATTGTAAATTTGGACCGTTCACATTGTGTCTCATATTTGATGGCTGATATTTAATTAGCTTGACTTTCCCTAGAAGGAAACCCTACTTTACAAGGGTGTTGTATTAAGGTTATGTATTGTGATGTATTATGAGATTTTGATAGCAGTTGTGTTGCCTCTAGATCTTTGAGTGGTGATACTTCTACTAGAAACTTCCTCTACAAGTATATTGTAATCTTTGTGATTGTTGAATAATATATTGGGTGGCTTTTGGAGTGTGGGGTTTTTCTCCCAAAAGGGTTTTCCCCATGTAAATCATTGTATTGTGGTATGCATGATATTTCTGTTTATTTCTATTTTAAGTTTTTGTAACTATTAAAGATTTGTAAAAATTTTGCATTATTCTCCTCTCAAGATTAGTGTATGAAGTTGTTCCGCTACCTTAGCTTCCTTACAAGTGGTATCGGAGCCTGATCACTGATGACCTATATAAATAACCTCATAATTATAATAAGCTAAAAACCTTTTGTTATTCTTACCAATCACTTTAGCCCTACCAATTGTTTATTTTTAGGATTAATAATTGCTTACTTTTTCTAAAATGATGTATAAATCTTTATTTCCTAAATCAATTGAAATTAGTTGACTAGCGTTGATATAATGTTATAGATTTTATTCATTGTATGGGACATTATGCATGACTGAGTGGACTTTATGTGGACTTCAAGCAGATGAAGATTGAGCATCAAAAATCTAGGTGCCAACAATTTAGGCTTGCATAGTGGAACAAGTCCTTTTAATGATTTCTATTAAATTTATGTTTAAAAGCTTTATGGCTCCACTCCGAGCCTTTAATATGTTTCATGTTATGGACATTAGTCAATTGGTTAGTTGAAATTTTATTAAAATAATTTTTCAATGGTGATCTTCCACCATCTCAAATTTAGGATTTTGTTAGCAGTATAGTATATATATGTAACCACTAGAAACAATGTAGACGTGATACTATTATGATGTTATGACATGCTTTCAACACTATTTGGCTATGTCTCTGTGTTACACTTTTACATGAATAAATAAATATTGCCAGTCCTATTTTGAGTCAATAGTTTTTTTTAATGGAATTATCATGAATGGATTTATTTTGAAGATGTGATCACGAGTGCAGGACTTTGAAAGAAACATAAAGATTTCAAGGAACTTAATGATGCAATCTTAAAACCTTCTTCAGGCACTCTGATGGAGACAAAGCCTAAATGGCTCACTCATGAATCAAATCCTTCTCCAATGGATCCAAAACCCAGGAATGATCTTAAGGGGCACAATTACACTTGTCTTGAAGGTTGCCAAAAGCCCAAACCTCTGTCTTGAACAAAATCCACTTTTCCACCTTAAGTAGCCTTCTAGCCCTATTAGGCCTCTAGCGAAGGATTTTAGACTTTTCTCTCAAACTTCCCAAAGGAACCTCCAATATAATGACTAAATGAGATGAGGTTTATGATCTTACACAACATACTAGGTTCCTGATAGCACTTGTTTCAGACAAACCCTTCCAAAATCTGTTGTCTCCTCAAAAACTAGGCCTAATTAGCCCTCTTTTCCAAAGCAACCCCTCTCTAAACTCAACCCCTGACCATGAAACTTTCAAAAATCTCTTAAAACATCCCCAAACCAAGGATTTTTGAGATTTTAATCTTCTATTACACCCTTAATAAGCTCAAACACAAAACCCTCCAAAACTTGCCTCAAAACTAGGGCTTCTTGAAAACTAACCTTCCAGTCACTTCCAGAACTTGTTTATTGACCCTACACCATTAGGAAAACATATTTAGTCTATCCCAACTCAAAAACATACCCCTCCTTTAGGTAGATCTTCTACTGTTATACCCTAGCCTCCATCTTCAAGCACTTTTCACTATCAAATCTTGGTGTACACCGTTTGATTCCTCTTTCCTACACTTTACCTTGTTAAATTGATATGATACAAGTTAATCATGATCCATTTCATTGGTTTCAGTCACATATTCCATGAAATGGATCATTTATCCATGAAAAACCCTTAAACTAGTGGAAAATTTTGTGTTTCCTTGAGGACAATCAATGTATTGTACAAAAAACTTATTTATTATTGCTCTCAAAACCTATAAGGGTTTCAAAACATGTAAATTCAAGTTCCTACACAATTCAAATGATCATAACTTCAATGGAAATCAAAAACTCATCAAAAAACTCAAAGAAATTGCAAGAAAATTGTATTTCTTTCACTATTTCCTATAGCAGTCCGTACAGTCACTTCTCCAATTGATCAACCTCCATACAAATGATTATTTTGGGGTTATAGAACCATTTCCCAACTGATCAAACCATTTTGGATTGATTAGGTTACATTAAAGTGATGAAAACTCCTAAAACTCATTTACCCACCCAAATTGGAATTCAAAAATTTGAATTTACAAACTTGAAATTTATTAAATTCTACCATCTAAAAACTATTGGATCTTCAATATCCAACCTTATTTGACCTAATTAAAGCATTAGATTACTATTTAAACCTCTAGAACATGACTGTCCCATTTATACTGCCTTTTGGTCCTAGGGTCCTTATCAAGACCCTTAGGACAATTGACTCCTTTCAAGTTCTTTTCCATTTCAAAAGCCATTATAGGCTTCAAAAGATTATAATTAATGTTTTTATTTGATGGAAAGGTCGTCCTAACCCCTGCACACTTCTGACCTTTGAAGAGCTCCTTGAAGGCCTTGGGTGCTCCTGCACCAGATGAAAGAGTACATGTATGTGATTTGAGTTAAGCATAGGAATGCTTTCGGAAGTGGCCACTCAGTAGAGTAGATAGATAAGTATTTTATTTTTAAATCTTTTGTTACTTTTATTCTATACATGATAAATTTAGATGAATGTTATTTATGTGTCAAGCTCTGTCAAATATTCCTACAGGTCATAGTTTTGAATTTATAATCTTTAAATTTTGCTTACTTTGAAATTTTGGAGCACCCAATTTTGTTGTTTATTACAAGTTGTTTATACTTTTAGTTAGCAGTTAGTCATTAGCCATTAGCTACTTTCATTTCAATTTCACAGTTTAACTGCCAATGTTACTTAGGAAATTTATATGCTTTCTAGAATAGGAATTTGTATGCCTTCTAGTTTAACAATCTTATGCTTTATAGTTTAAATAACTTCATGCTTTCTAGCTTAATTGTTTTCTAGTTAAATTTTTGTTTACAAATGTTTCAAGAATTGAAAAAATCTAAGAGAGATAGCCAAGATGTCCCCTATTGCATACAACCTTCAAACATACCCAGTTGATATAATTGATACATTTTCAACTAAAGTGATAGGACCTCCTGACGGTATCACTTTTGCTTTTTACGTTGTCGGGGCATTCCTTTTCTAGTGTTAATAGGAGATTGATTGAATACCTATTTTAGGAAAAAATACTTGTCAGGCTTCTTTTTCTACATGGTCAGGAAACAAGGCCCAGATGGAAGATTCATACCAAAAACCCCCCAAAAGATGTTCCAACTACAAGCTGGGAGGTAGAAGTATCAGCTGAAGAACTTATTGAAGAATTGATCGAGTAGGATCAAACAAAGACCTCCATGTATACCTCAGACCCTCGGCCATTAGAGAAAACTTTTTTCAAGGAAAGCATTCCATTGCACACCCCCAAAGCCTCCATCATTAGACCAAATCTTTGAGGAGGAACTTATTCCTTTCAATGTCATGGATGACCATAGAAATGATGTTAACCTAGCAAGGGGGCGCCGAATTTTACATATCCTATTTCTCTTGATCAAGATGACGATACACCTATGAAAACATTTCACCAACCTTCTTACCAACTTTCAGAGGTTTATCCTCTGAAGACCCAGACCAGTTCCTATTTGAGTTTAAAGTTTTGTGTCAAACTTACGACTACAAGAATGATAACCAAAAATTGAAACCTTTTCCCTCCACCTTGAAGGACACTAAAATGTGTCAATTCATTTGATTAGCTTCAAGGTTGATAACCTCTTGGTATTATATGGATTCTGCCTTTTTGGAAAATACAAGAGTTATTGTAGAGTCAACAATAGGAAAGAGGAGTTGTTCAAACTAAGGAAAAACAAAGATGGAAGCCTAGAAGATTACCTAGATAGGTTCATCTTCTTATCTAAATGATGTGGTAGAGAATCCATAAGTCTAGAGATTCTAAAGACCATATTTATTAACAAAATTGATGAAGATGCTAGGAGAAGCCTATATTTAATGGGAAAAGGAGATGTGTCCCAACTTGGACTTGATGATATCACTAAGTTATACCTAAATTTCTCTCATACTCAAGGAGGTATTTGTAAATCTACTCTTTTCAAATGTTCCAATAAAATAGGTAAACTACATGAGGAGATAAAAAATCTCAAAAATGGCATTCTCATTCAATTAAACACCACATTGGATGGAATACAGGCCAAAACACATAATCCTGAGACCTTACCCATCTATTGTCCTAGGTGTTGAAACAAACATCTATTAAGAGAATGCCCTTTGGACAAAATTGACACTTGCCAAGTTTGTGAGAAGAGTAATGCCATTGATCAATGTGAGATCCTAAATGCAATCAAGAATTCCAAGAAAAAGACATCTTAGGTTGAGGAGGATGTCAACTTTGTAAATCAAAAACCTAGAGGGAATTTCTCTTACGCCCAAAATTCAAATCCTGCCTAGACACCCCCAAATAATTGGAATAATAATCAATGGGCAGCACCTTAACCTCAAGCACCACTTAATTGGGGAGCTTACCCTTAGAGGCCACCTAAGTGAGAAAATCAATCCTAGGGGAATTCCCAATGGTCAAACTAGACTCAACAACAATGGTATCCTCAAAATCCTACTCCTCAATGGAATCAAGCTCAAAATCAATTTTACACTAGACCAAGGAGGATAGATAATCTACAACAAAACCTTTTACAAGCCCCTAAGAACACTCAACAAAATGAGTAGGTCAACCAACCACAACTCCCATCACAACCTATCCTTAATCCAAAGAATAATTGTCAAAATACCCTAGTGTATTGAACAAAATAGGAAAATGTGACTGGAATTAATGCTATCCATTATGGGAACCTATAGTTACGATTAGGAAAAACACTCCAACAACCTACTATAGTTGAGATCTTGGATGAGTCAATTAAAGAATCCGCTGAAATAGCTAAGATGTCTTCCACACCTTTAGAGCAAGACCATGTGAGTAATCAAGACAAAACCCTTCCACAATCCTCTTCTAGAACCTCTAAGTCACTTCAAGAGGAAGGTGGTCAGCGTCTAGAAGATCTATTAAAGAAGGATTCCACCTTGAAAGAGAAAACTCAAGCACCTTTTCTAGAGTGTCTCAAACCAACCACCTTGAATAACCCTCTGAAAATGACCTTATCTAGTGAAACCACATCAATACAAGAAATTAAGCAACTTCAAATCGAGGTTCCTTTGTTACAAGCGATTAAAGAGATCCCTAAAGTAAACCAACTAATCAAATAGTTGTGCATCAAAACATCAAGAAGGAAACCAAAATAGATTAACACTATTCACATAAATAGATATCTAGCTAACCTTTTGGCAGGAAAAACCGCATCTCAAAAATATGATGACCTAGGTAGTCCACTCATAACAGTAACAATCAACGAGGTAGCAATACCTAATGCACGTGTGGACTTAGGAGCATCCATTAATGTAATGATGGTGGATCTTATGGAAAAGTTGGGACTCGCTAATTTGCATCCCACAACTATAGTATTGCAAATGGCAGATCAGTCCATAGCTATTCCCAAAAGTGTCATAGAAAATGTTCTTGTTAAGGTTGATGATTGGGAATATCTAGTAGACTTTGAAATAATCCAGTCTCTCACACCAAAGGACAACTATCTAATAATCCTAGGAAGACCTTGGCTAGCTATAGTTGCAGCCAAGATTGACTATAGAGAGGGAGAAATGACCATTTCACATGGTCCTAATAGCGAACATTTACTCTTGTATCCCTCCGCTAAACTTTCTAAACATAACAAAGTTTGGGTTGATGAACCAGATGGTCCCAATGAACAAGAGAATCTAGCCTCACTTGTTATGGTATTCATTAAACAACATGGTGAAGGGTTGGAAGATAAACTTGAAAACAATATGCAAAACCTTATGGTAGACTCAAGTGATGAAGAAATGTTAGACATGGAAGAGATTCTAGGGCAGCTAATCAATGTTGATCACATTGAATTTGATTACACTAGCTTTATGGGGTTCCCTTGTACCCTGGCTAATATCATTCCAAAAATGGATCACTTCTTTGAATATATTGCCACACTCAATAGATCTATACCACATAGTTGTCCTCTTAATACCTTAACCAAGGACTTTTACACTATCACCTCCAACTATCCAAGAGCCAAAACCATCATGTTACTACTAGGAAAAATGTTAAACATCAATGGCTAGTTGACATAGTCAGATGAGCACAAATTGTTTGATGTTTTGGTGAACAGATTTAATGCATTTAATTAGGATTATATAGACATGAGAGGAATATACCCAAGTTTTTGTACCCATCACATCTATACTGAGGATGTTAGACTTATTCATCAACCACAACGAAGACTCAACCCTGCCTTGAAAGGCATTGTTAAAATAAAATTTGAGAAACTCATGCAAGTAGGATTTATATATCCCATTTTTTACAGCAAATGGGTTTTCACCTCAGGTAGTTTTTCTGAAGAAAAATGGGAAGTGTAGAGTGTGCATTGATTATAGGGAACTCAATAAAGTTACCCACAAAGATTACTTTCCTTTACCTTTTGTAGACCAAGTCTTGGATAATTTGGATGGAAGGAAGTATTTCTCATTCCTGGACAGATTCAGTGGATATAACCAAATACAAGTAGCAGTGGAAGACCAAGACAAAACAACTTTTACTTTCCCCTGGGTAACATTCGCATATCGAGTCCTTCCCTTTCGGCTATGTAACACTCCTACAACATTTCAGAGAGCTATCCTAGCCATATTCACTGAGCTAGTAAATGACTATGTGTAAGTCTACATGGACGACTTCACCATGTATGGGTCAAATTTTGATGGACTTCAAAATTTGGACAAAGTATTGAAGAGATGTGAGGACCATCAGTTGTACCTGAGTCACAAAAAATGCCTCATAATGGTGGAACAAGGGATAGTACTAGGTGATGCATTCATAGTAGGAGGGTCCTCAAAGAGAACAATCCAAATTGTGTAGCAAGAGTTACACAACAAAAGCAACACATAATATAGAGGAAAATGCAGATTCAAGCTTTCATATTATCATAAATTTCAATTACAATCAGCTGACAACATCCGATTTCACAAATTCGGCTCACAAGCTAGATACAACATGCTCAAAATACAATATTCCTTTATGCTCCTTAAGTGCGAGCAAAATATTACATATCATTCATCTACTTCTAACCAACTTCACTTACTAATTTTATAATGATCAATTACAATGATTTATATTACATATGGAGATCTAGAATCATATGCATTGGCAAAAGATCGTTACAATCTCCCATCAAGGAAACGTGACGTGTGCATAAAATAGGGCAGCCTCAAATTTGAATTTATCCTCGACGGGTGCATAGGATGAAGTGTGGACCTAAATTAAGGTTAGGGACACTCCATGGAACAATTAGAAACACACCATAAGGATCCACAAGTTACGAGAAGGATCCACAAGAGATCAAACTAGTCATTAGGTTCAAAACTACTTGGTGCTCTATTCTAGAAAATGTCGCTTAATCCAAAAGCGATAACTTGCCAGAAAAAGATCCAATTGTTCTAAAATATTGGAATAAGGAAAATGAACATGTCCAGGATGAAAATATAGATCCATAGGGTATGGTGAGCAAATATGATGAAATTTTGAATCTTCCAACTTGAACTGAACAAGAACAAAACTAAAATGAAATTTTTTTTGGTTGATGCAGGATTGCAAAGAACCAAGGATGCTCCTACATCAGATATCTAGGGTTAATTAAAAATTGAGTCCCTCACTTTGTCGGGGCTAAATGAAAACCAATACGGTCTATCTCAGCCTGAGAAATTCAAGAAGAATCCACCACTGTTTTTCCTTTCCACTTCACAAGATATTCTTTGTACTGTCTTCCACATGTTTTCCTTCCATCTTTGATATCCAAAACCTCTTCTATTTTTCTTCTTGTTGTTTAGGAAACTATTTCTCCAATTTCTCTTTACTATCTTCAATGAATTCTACTTCATGGTACTGTTGTAGATATGCAATGTTGAATATAGGTGATATACCCATGCCATTCGATAACTCTACTTCATATGCATTTCCTGAATCAAATTTCTTCAAAATCTTACAAGGTCCAAACTTCCTCATCTTGAGCTTATTGTATGTGCCAACCGGAAATATTTCCTTCCTCAAATACACCATCACTTCATCTCCAACTTTGAACTCCTTATGTCTCCTCTTTTCATCTGCTCACTCCTTATACTTTTGGTTCATATCTTCCAATTGTTGCTTCACTTGAGTATGCACTTTCTTCATATGTTCTACAAATTCCTCTGCTTCTGCACTCCTTTTATCTTCCTTACTGATGTCTCGTAACTCTGATATACCTCTAGGGTGAACTCCAGTAACAATATCAAAAGGTGTCTTTCTGGTACTCCTGTTCACTAAATTATTGTAAGAAAACTCTACTTGTGCAAGGACTAAATCCCAACTTCTAGTCTTCTCACCAACCAAACATCTCAACAAATTCCCCAAACTCTATTTACTACCTCTTTCTATCCATCATTATGTGGGTGAAAAGTAGAGGCCGAACTTTAGATCTATCTTTAACTTC
>VDFB02391546.1:0-66553 GCA_007258455.2 Sequoia sempervirens
GGAGTCTGTGTGTAGATCAATCAACCAATCAAAGAAAGCCAAAAGCAAGCCGTGGCGGCTCAACTAGATGAAGAAGATCAATAGAATGACAGGCAGTAGGTTATCTGTTTGGAGCTCAAGAGCCTTTAAAGTAGCTCAACTGCAGAGAGATTCAAAGATCAACATGAGTGGAAAAAGTGAAGGCGGTGGTTGCAAGATGTTCAAGGAGGGAGTCCCTTTAAGGCAATTTTTTGACAACAACATGCACACGCAAGGTGCAGCTTGAAATTCGATAAAAATCTAAGGGGCAGTTTTTTTTGGCCCCAGATATTATTTTTTGGTAAGCCCTAAGGGGCCGATACAGTTTGATATATAATGCATTTTTTTCCTTTTTGTAGGAGTTGTGATTACACACTTTGAAGAGTTAATGATTTTTTAATCAATCCTTTCTTAATTAATGTATGTTTTTTTGTAACTCAACTGGAATCCTGAATACAACACGGAGTTTACCTTGGAAGTTTGTGTTCATGTTTGTATTGATTCTCATTTATGTATCTTTCTTTTGAACATGCAAGTCTTTCACTGTGTTTTATAATTCTGCACTTATGTCTTAAGGTTGTGAAATTAATCTTTCCTTCCCAAGATGTGTATGTAGACCAAACTTGTTAGGACTAAAGCATTAAGTCTGAAAGAAGTTGCTCTGAGAATAGCAATTAGGCTTTCAAGTGTATGTTCTTCCTGTGTCCGTTTCATGATTTCTTATTAATATAGTGTATCACCATAAGTTTAGTTCCATTTTTTATGAATTTTCCTTCTCCCTTTACCATCAAAGAATTAGTAGTTTAGGTGATAACACAAAGGAAGCCGACCTTCTTCGGAGGTTCACTCCAATCTTAGGTGACCCACAGCCTCAGAGTGATCCAATGTTTCACTAGAAAGCTCAGTTTACAACTTTGCATAGGGTGCATTTCTAGGTGATAACAGTTTCGGGCACGCCCGGTGGGACAGTGAACTAAATTGAACTGCTGGTTTAGTATGCAACCAGTGAATTTTAGACTTTATAGAAGTCTTTTGGCATACTTGGCGACTCCACAAAGAAGAAGAACCCTAGAAATCAGTGCCTTCTACAGTTTATGAGAAAAGTTCAGACAAGAGGCAGCTTAGGTCCCTTTGAATATTTGCAGTTGTCACCACCAAGAAGGAAAGGTAGAGCAACAAGAAGGTGAGAGACAACGATTATCTATTCTAGAAGAACTCAATCCACTCCTCCATCTGTGGGATCACACGTTGTTGTTCCATCTTTAGTTTCATTTACAGTACCAGCTAATCCTCCTCAGCCACCTCCAATGGTCGCTCCAAGGAATCAACCCTTTGTTGCTTTTAATGGAGGGAGCCCATTGAATTTGGCACAGCATAATGACATTCCAATGGCAGCCTTGAAGAGTCTGCCAACTTTCACTGGAGAAGATCAAACTACCCCGATTGAACACATGAGAGATGTGGCTTCATTATGTGGAGTCCATCACATAACCCAAGAGGATGTTGTAGTGAGATCACTAGCTGCTTCACTGAAGGGAAGAGTTGTGCAATGGTATAGGAGCCTACCAGTTAATTCAATTGCAACATGGGACGATTTTGGAGATAAGTTGCATAAACAATTTCAAGATAGGTCTGACAACTTATCTCTATTGGAACAATTGACTACAGTTAAGAGGGCTCCACAAGAGCAGATGAATAACTTCAACTTCAGATTTCAAAGAACTTGGGATAGAATCCCTGCAATGGGTAGGGAGGCCCTCCTAGAATACACATTTTATGCGCAGGGGAGCTCACGAGGCGATTGATATAGAGCTGTCATGAAATCTGATCCAATGGGAGAGTGTCCTTGCTAGATGCTTTGAAATAGCAATAAGAGTCAATAGCATTAATACAAGTACGTGGCTTCGCTCCTAGGCCTCCAATGCCTATATATTTTGGAGATTCATGCAAACATTCCTTTTGCAAATGCACATATCGCTTCACACCTCTACCACGGCTATGCCAATGCTGCTAGCTCTTATTCGGTTGTTGCGACACAAGAAAATCTGCTTCTAGTTCTCCCAAATGAGTTACAAGAAATCAAAAGTCTATTAGATCTTTTTGGTAACAAGCTTATGTAAGCTTAGAAGCATCAATTATATAGTAGGCCTTATCCCGGTAGCAAAATTCAGGGCCAGCAACAAGCATATCAAAGTAATAAACAACAATATCAAGGCAATTGTCGGGCCAAGATGGAATTAATGAACCTAGGGCCTTTTCATTACTGCATAGCCCGACCCTGTTAGTCGCGACTAAGGGCTGGTTCTATCAAAACAACAGCGTGGACTATGAGTGGTGTTACCCATATGTAACCCTCCATAGCTAGGCCACTTATCAAGCGGACTGATCAACCCGAGGCACTTATGGTACAAAATGCTTCAAGTTCATAGTAGAGTGCATGCAATGATGCATCTTCACAACACCAGGACCAATTTAGCAATGATACAACCATGCTTAACTAGAAAGGTCAAGAATTATGTGGGTTGAATGAAGATAGTTCTCCAGTTGCAATTAACACCAGGGAAAAGAAGAGAGCTTTTGAGCTTAGTCAAGCGGCTGACAAAGGAAAGGCAGTGACTGCAGAACCATCTACATCTTGAGTGGCTCTTGTTTGGCAAAGAAATCAGCAACTCCCAGACAAGGAGTAGTCACACCCGCAAGTTGATCATACTAGTATAAAGGTACATCTTAAAGTAAATCCAATTGTACCTTATAATATCCTTGATAGTATGAGAAAAATGAATGTTACAATGTCCATGTGGGACTCATTATCCATCCGTCAAAGGATATGTTACAATAGTCATTCCCTATCAATGGAAAATGTCTCATCATTATGGAGTTCCAATAGGTCAAGTTAGGACTATTTTGACAAATAATCCTCAAGAAAATAATAAGCGGCCCGACAAAGAGGCAGTAAAAGAAGTCAAACCACCCCCTTTTACGTATTAGTGATCATTGGTGATAAGTTAGTTCACAACTGTATGGTAAACAGTGGAGCTAGTAGCTCTATGATGCCAAAATAGATTGTTGACAAGCTTGGGCTAAAATATCAGCCTTTAGAAAAAGGAGTAATCCAATTGGACGGTACCTCTGTGTCAAGACCCATATTTTCAACAAGCAATTTATAATTTAATAATAATATTTTGATACAATTAGTATCTAATCTAGTGGAATGATTATATTGTTCGTACTTAATGTTCAATTAAATTAATTGGTAATGAAATGAAAGTGTAACAAAACAAAAGGAACTTATTATAATCATGGATTTTATTTTGCAATTAAATGGTAACATTCAATGATTTATAATAATTATTTTAATTACTATTGAATGATATTTTCTTATTATTTGTTTAGAATAAATATTTAAATTTCAATTAGAATGATAATCTTTATTATTTATGGAGGGTAAATATGTTGCATGATTAATAATTCTAATTTTCATTTATTTTCAAGATTCAGTTATTGCAAAATTAGGGGAGAAGTATAGTAAAAAGGGGGCAAGAAACATTAACGAAGAGATAACGAGACTTTTTGGATTTCTTTAGTTCTACACGCCATGATCTCCATCATTTTTTAGTATTTCCTATAATACCTGTGACTCCATAATATTGTGACAACACAATAACAATAGGAAGTTGAACAAGAAGATGGCAGAAAGTGGGTCTCAATTCTATTTGAGGTCTTACAATGTCGTTACTGTGAAGAATAAAACCAACTGCCGCCTTTACAGTGGAGCCTCTGCAACATCATACCTCTCAACCTCTCAGGATATTTGTAAGATTTTATTTATTTATTCAGCACTTCTATGTTTGATTCTATTTTTTAAAAATTAGAGGGAAGATTGAATTATAAAAGTAGATTTGCGTCATTTCAAACTGACTAAACATTACAAGTCTTTTCGGTAAATCAACCTGAAATCTCTGATTTCGTTTTAGAAATCAGTTAAGCCGCCCCTGTAGCATGCAATCGTGCAAACTATCTCTTTGTTAGCATTCCTTGCGATGGGTAGCTAATTTCGGTGTGGGTTGTAGTTAAAAATCATTGATTCTAGTACCAGTGCATATATATATATTTAAACATGTAAGTAAATGGTTTCTAATTTCAGTTGGTAAATGCTATTGTTGATGAACTGAAGGAAATTATCTCCCATCAAAAACATAATTTACCAGGTAGAACCTATCAATGAATTGTCTCTAGAACAGTAAACTCAATAATTGACTCTATTCAAGGTTTATTTGTTATTTTAATACACAGATTTGACATTACGGATTGCCTATTCTCTGATCCATGCACTCAAAATTAGATTAAAATACACTCAAAGCCACTGTTAGAAATATGGGTCATGAACAAAACTATAAGAATTGGTAGAAAATATGACCAACACATAGTCTATCAACAAAAAAACATTTCTTGGCATACAAAGCTATGCTCCAGTTAGGATTGAACCTCACAAGTTTAAAAGTCCAACCAACATGTCATATCAAACTTTTTCTTGTTAATAAGTGCCAACTTGGTGGCTCTATAGTTACCTGGGGCGTCGGCCACTTTAAGCCTTGTTATGATTTTCAAAATTACTAAAATACAATTAGAATCTTCAGCTAAACTCTGGGAAATTCGTGGTTTGAGTACCCTGAGAATGCGAACATATGTATATATATATTATGTACATATATATAATATACTTGAGTATATTTTATTTACAGGAGGATATATATATGTATGTGATAGTAGATTTACCTGTTACGTATAGATTATTCTTAAACCTACAGTATGATATTCTGATTTAAAATGGTAATCATGCTGAAACCATATTTTGATTCTCAGTTTGATAATTTATGGGTATATATATATAAAATTAGATATGAATAAGTATATTTGCTCTTAATTGGAAATAGACAAGATCTGAAATTTGAAATGGATAGATTTGAATCTGGCTGGAAAATAAAAATAAATAAACCAATATTTCTATTGCAAGCTGGTATATATTTCGATGCTGGGACTGCTCTATTTCTGAACTTCGATTTAAATATATCTTTATATATATATATATGTGTGTGTGTGTGTGTGTGTGTGTGTACATACATTAAGATATGAGCAAACTGTAGTTTGCAGCAAGTATATAAGACTCATTAGAGAGGGGTTTTCTTTCAAATATACATAAATCTGCTATTTAGACTGAATCATTCAATAGACACAGTAAGAGATTACTTCAGTTTGGTAAAATGGTATTCTGTAGATCCTTATGTATATATAAATACATATATGTATATTATATATATTCTTTTTATGCTGATATACTTTTGTATTAGAATGAATTGTCTATGAATATTTGTATACACATTTATAAATACGAGTATCCGTGAATGAGCCATTTGTTACTTCTCAATATAAATACATTTACATACAAGCCCTTTATTTTATTTTATTTTATTACATCTAACTATTTAAATTACAAAACGAGTTTTTGACACTTTGTTAACAAGGAGTAAAGTACACATATGCATGTAGCTGCCATTAGCTATTAGAATTTATTTCTTGTGTACTATTTGTTTCTATCGTACTTTGTGCAAGTCGTAGGAACTATGCATTATCTGCTCTTTTATCCACTCATTCTATTCATTGAATATACTGGTATGCTAAGTTGTATTCCTTGTGTCACTTGGAAATCCGAAATATAGTATGATTTAAGACCTCTTCCTGAATCCGAAATATAGTATGATTTAAGACCTCTTCTTGACATAAGCATAGTTTTATTTTAAATATAAGTTGCAATATTAAATGGGTATATTTTAGTATTTATATGTGTGTCAACATGAAGTGGATACTTATTTTTGTTTTCTTTCCTTAGAAATAAAGGCTAAACCAGGTAGTTATTTTAACAACCCTTGATTATCTTTTTGTAAGAAGGAAGATTATATCACATTCGAGATCAATGGTTTATTTTCTTTCTTTCTCGTACTTAATGTAGCCACTTGATAAATTTCATAGCTATAGTCTGGAATGAGACAAAGATAGGAAGTCGGTAACCTATGACAGTATCTTGTTATCATCTTTTTGCAGCTCATGTCATTTTTTTACTCATAAGAGCAAAAACTCATAAATTCTTTAATTTATATAAGTATTCCCATAAATATTTGAGCTATACCTTCTTAACTCTTTATAGTATTATTCTCTCATGATGGAACCCTCTAAGAATCATTGAGTTTAGAAGTAAACATTCTGGTTGTAATTGCATAGCCATGTAAGCATTCTAGTAGGACTAGGATTACTTTCATGAAGCTTTACATGATTGGTTATGTCCATCAGTGTACTTGAGTAATATTGAGCAGTCTTTGGAAGTAAAATTTATCCTATTTGTAATACTTGGGAGTCATTCATGATAATGTTGGCACTACCTAAATTTCATATGTAAGGATAATACATCGGGGAAACCTAAAAATGTTGATTGTAGACTTATGTGACTAGTAAAAGAACTTCCATATGCTCCTTGATATGTGAGACACTTACGATATCTAGAATTATGTAATGAATGGTCTTGTCAATGAGATAGTATGACCAACGCTTGTGAGACATCTTGTAACTATTGAGATTTTTGTAGCCAATAAGGCTCTACCGAAGAGGCATTTCAATAAGCCAGCGAGACACTTTTGACGAGTGGTTTTTCATCCCTACGAGGGTTTTCCACTCATGAAAATCTTTTTGTTATGGTTTCTTTGTGGATGCATTTGTGTACTTGTTACTTCCTTAATTTGCATTACGTTATTTGAATTTACATGTCTTGTTGAGATGATGATGATTCATGTGTAAGCCTTAAGGCTAGATTAGGTAAAGGCACGACCTTGTGTAGATATACATAGTAACTCATTAATGTATGAAGTTATTTTGAAATAGTAATGAAGTAATTTATATGTACTGAGTATCTTTAATGGACTTGTCTTTGAGCACGCATGGAAATAAATGTTATATGTGTTGTGCATTGATCATGGAAATTAATTATTTTGGAATGTGTACATTTTTCGAGCATTACACTCGTTAGTAATAGGAATCATTAAGGATTTAAGTCTTACCCTTCATGCTTGTCCTAACTTTTCAGTTCCCCAAGACATATGTGTCATAGACCTTCCACCTTTCTTTTCCTTGTGCTTATCAAGAGACTTTACAGCCAAGATAGGTGGTTATGTGTCAGCTGATTGGTCACATATGCTATTTAGAACAAGATATGGAACCAAGGTTACCATTAAATCTGAAAGGTTGGCCAAGGATCACATTGAGCCATATAACCCAAGTCCCATCAATGCTGATCCTTCTGCTGCAAATGCAAATTGTGTTGCTTTTACTGACAATGAGCTGGCTGCTGCTCAAGAACTCCAATCAGAAGTTGTTCCTAACGTGCTGCTACATGAATGGGTAGTTGAAAATGTATTAGACAGTCCTGAGGACCTCATTCAAGATGCTGGTATGGGCAACTATGTCATTCTTGAGCCTGACACAGAGATTCCAAACCTGGAGAAAGGTGCAGATCAGTTGTTGCAGCCACTAAGTGAACTTTGGGAGATGTTCTTCGATGGTTCCAGAAGTAAGAATGGAGCAGGAGGAGGTGCAATGTTGATTTCTCCACAAGGTGATAGGTACTACTCTGCATTCCGTTTTGTTTTTGAATGTTCCAATAACACTGTTGAATATGAGGGCCTTGTTCAAGGTCTAGAGTGGGCAAGGAAGAGAGGAATAACCAGCTTGAAAGTCTATGGGGACAGTGAATTAATTGTTAATCAAGTAAGGGGCCTGAATGTGGCTAAAAATGACACATTGAAGTCTTATAGGAATAGAGTGTGGAACATGCTTGAAGAATTTGATGCCTTTAATTTAGTATCTATTCCAAGAAATCAGAACAAGCATGCTGACAGGCTTGCAGCCATTGGAGCATAGTTTGACATTCCAAATGACATTAGAAAAGAGAAAGTGCAGCAGTATGTGAAGGTTGTGGTCAACCATCAATTCTTGATAACAACATTCACTGGAAAGTTTTTGACAGTGATGAGCAGATCCTTTCTTTCTTGCTCGAGGAAGATCAGTTCTCCATGGTGAATCAAGCAAAACTCAAGCAGCAGTATGGTGATCAAGTCATACAGCTAAAGAAAATAAATTACCCAAAGGCCTTGTTACCTTAGAGTCAATTTTAGTATTGATGATCAACTTAAAAAGGGTAAAGCTGGCTTGCAAATCAAAGAAGAGCATTATGAGGAACTGGAAATTTTCAAAGGTAAGCTCCTTAAGATAGGAAAAATTTGTTCATATGAAGATAAACAAGCTTTTGTTGCTTTGTGCCAAGAATTTCATGATGTCTTTGCTTGGGAATATTCAGATTTGAAAGGGTTTGATCCCCATATTGCTCAACACAATTGAGTTAGAACCCAATGCCAAGCCAGTAAGGCAGAAACAAAGGCCCTTGAATCCCAAGCTTGAGCCCTTAATGATTAAAGAACTGACCAAATTAGTTGAGGGGGGTATTGTCTTTCCTATCAAGCATACTTCATGGGTTTCTAACCTTGTACTAGTTAGGAAGAAAAATGGTGAGATAAGGCTCTATGTAGACTTCAGGGATCTTAACCAAGCATCTTTGAAAGACCACTACCCACTGCCCTCCATGGAACAAATATTGCAAGTAGTTGCTGGTTCTAAGAGATTTTCCTTGTTAGATAGTTTTTTGGGCTATAATGCTTTGGTTAAAGAAGACTAGTTTAAGCTGCTTTTACAACTAAGTGGGGCACCATGGCATACAAAAGGATGCCTTTTGGTTTATCTAATGCTGGTGCCACATTTCAGAGGGCCATGGACATGGCGTTCCAAAGATTGATCAACAAGATTATGTTGATTTATCTAGATGACATTATAGTTTATTCCAAGAGAGTTGATGAACATTTGTCACACCTCAAGCAAGTTTTTGAAAAGTGTAGAGAATATGGGATATCCCTCAATCCTACAAAAAGTATCTTTGCAGTTCATGAAGGTAAGCTTTTAGGCCATATAGTATCAAAAGATGGAGTTGCCATTGATTCTGAAAGAGTCAGAGCTATATTGGAGCTACCATTACCAAATCACAAGAAGGGTCTGGAAATCTTTTTGGGGTGAATCAACTTTTTGAGAAGGTTTATCCCTAATATTGCAAACCTGTTACAACCTTTGACAGCCATGTTAAAGAAGAATGCAATTTTCAATTGGACAAAGGAGGCAAAGCATAGTTTTGGAGAAATCAAGGAGGCATTAGTATTTTCCCCAACATTGGTAAACCCAGACTTCTCTAAAGATTTCTTTTTATATGCTTTTGGTAGTAGTAGTTTAATCTCTGCTATGCTGGTTTAGAAGAATAGGGATAATCTAGAACAACCCATTGCTTTCTTCAGTCAAGTACTCGTTGATTATGAAGAGAAGTATACATTTGTTGATAAGCATGCTCTTGCTATGATCAGAAGTCTGAAGAATTTTAAACCTTTGCTTTCAAACAATAAAGTTCATATTCTGGTTGCACACGCAAGTGTGAAGGAATTTCTGTTGAATAAAGATTTGAATGAAAAAAGAGCAGGGTGGATTACTAAGGTCATGGAGTATGATGTAGATATCAAGATCACCAAATTGGTTAGAGGTAAGGGTCTCTGTGAACAACTTGCTACAGGGTCAAACAACAAAACTGAATTAGAAAAGGATGTTGTGTTTACTAATACAAATGAGTTTTAGAATGCTCAAGATGATGTGCCTATGGGGACAACTAATTAGGTTCAAGATATGACCCATTTCTTATAGACTAGTGAGTGTCCATATGGTTTGAACAGAGCTAGAAGAAGATACTTCAGACTGCAGTCCATACCATATGTGTTGATAAATAATGTTCTTTTTAAAAGGGATCTGAATGGCATCCTACTAAGATGCATTCACAGTGATCAGGTTGAAAAGGTGCTTCATGAATTTCATGATGGAGCTGCGGGAGGTCACTTTGCCCCAAGAACTACTGCCTGGAAAATCATGAGAGCTGGTTACTATTGGCCCAGCTTGTTCAAAGATGCATATTCTTGGTCAAGAAGGTGTGTCAAATGTGTTTTATTTTCAGGAAAGGAAAAACTGCCTGCTATGCCCCTTCATCCAATTCAAGTGGAGTAGCCCTTCATGAGATGGGGCATTGATTTCATTGGGCCAATAAATCCACCTTCTAGTGCTGGTCACAAATGGGTACTTACAACCACTGACTATTTTACAAGGTAGACAGAAGTGGTAGCTATAAAAGAAGCAAAAGAGTCTTTAGTTTTGAGCTTCTATGAAGATATAGTCACTAGGTTTGGGGTGCCTGACACTATTGTTTCTAATAACGCTCTTGCATTTGTAGGATTAAGATTAACTAACTAGGCGGTTAAGCATGGCATCCATTTGAGCACATCTTCAAATTATTACCCTCAAGGTAATGGTTTAGCTGAAAACACAAATAAGAACCTCATTAGGATTATTAAAAGAACCATAGAGGATAATCAAAGGATATAGCACAATAGTTTAAAGAATGCACTTTGGGCAGACAGAGTGACCCCTAAGAGGTTTGTTGGTAATTTTCCATATATGTTGGTCTATGGCAAAGAGGCAAGATTACCCCTATCTGTGGAGCTTCCAACTCTAGACATTGTTCACCAGTTGGAAATGTTTGAGGAACAGGACCCTATGTCTGTGAGGTATGCAGAGCTCATGGAGCTCGAAGAATTAAGGGACAGAGCAATGAAAGCCTTGGAGTATCATCAGCTCCAAACGAAAAGAACATTTGACAAGAGGGCTACAAAGAAAATTTTCAAGGTAGGAGATCTCGTGCTGAAATGGGATGTTTTAAAAAGTAAGCCAGGCCATCACGCCAAGTTTGATAACATGTGGACAGGTCCATTCCTTATCAGAGACTGTAAGGAGCATAATGCTTATCAGCTGTCTACAATAGATGGGGAAGTACTTCCTATCCCAGTCAATGGGATACTCCTTAAACCCTATTTTCAAATCTAATGGGGTTCCTTTTTGTATATATTAGTTTAGGTTTATGTTTTCAACAAGTGCTTCTACGCTTTGGGCTAATTATTTTCTATTTCCTGGGTGCTGTGCTGGCATAGTATTTTCTCTTTCATTTTCCTCTGTTTTGTTTTACTTCTGGCAACCTGTTGTGTCCTGTGGATCTCAAGCGAGTTGCAGCCAACAAAAAAACTAATATTTTTATTTTTTGATCCTTCTAACGACTCCATGCCCAATGGATAAACCTAGACTACTGGTCTTCATGTTTAGCAAGTAAACATCCAGCAAAGGTCGCTAGAAATGTTACCTAATTTTTACCATTAGGCTCAATCAGGCAGAATATCATGTGACATGGGTTCCATTAGGTCTGAATGCTTCAAACTAGGGAATATATTGGAGTGAGAATGGCAGGGTCCCTCGGATCCATTTTTGAAATGTCTGTGTTGCCTATCAGCAAGACATTTTTGATGTCATAACGATTTGTTTTTACATACAGGTGGCTTTCGACATGACATTCATGTGGTCTTGGTGACAGTGGAAGGATCTATCAGCATAAGTTGTGTTCACCGCTAAGAGGTCTTACCGAATGAGTTGGGTCTCACCGACTAACTCATGAGGTGCTTCATCGACGTAGGTAATCCCTATCGGCATGTTGTTTCATTGAGCGCTTTGTGTCTTGCCGACTAGTGAAGGAAAGATCATATCGGAAAGACTTATTTGATGTCACAACGATCAGGATCCATCTCCAGGCATCTATCAGCGTGACATTCTCTTTTGTTTTGGCGACAGAAAAAGATTATATCGACATAAGTTATATTGTCGGTATGTGGTCACAGTGAAATTGCTTTGTCTCACCGATTGGAGGTTGAATGGAACATATCGGCAGGAGTTTAAGGCTTCAATGAAGGGTCATAGTGAAAAGGTTATGTCTCCCCGACAGGAAAGCAGCGTCACTAAAGATAGGGTCTCCCCGACTCGTCATGTCTCGCCGACATCAGAGCTCGGAAAAGGGCGAAGGGATCGGCATGTGGTCTCGGCAAGTGAAGATGGTCTTGTCGAAAGAAGAAAAGGTGGTCTCGATGTGGTTTCCTTCGGCAGGAGTCCCGCCGACAGCGAAAAGGTTTCACCGAGAATGGTTGGCATCGGCCTAAGGTTATACTGAAGTAGCAATGTCTCCCAGACCAAAAGAAAGTAGCTTATTGCCAAGAGCTAAGGAGCCCAGAGGGAAGTTTGGCCGACAGGCCAATATCTCATCAATAACGAAGGGTCTCGCCGGGTGTCTTGCCGAATGAAAAGTTCACCGAAGGAGAGGAAATTCTACAAGAGGTCTCGGCAAAGTGTGGGTGTCTCGGCGACAGGAGTAGGAATCGGTATGACTGTTGGACTTTGCTATGAAGTCTTCCTGACTTGTCACAGTCTTGCCGACGGAAGTAAAGAGCCCGGTGGAATGGAAAAGTTCGGTGTGAGTCTCGGCGACAAATAGGTAGTCTGGTCAAAAGATGAGAGTTCAGGGAGACTAGTGTGCTCGGCAAAGGTTCTGGCAAATAGGCATGTGTCTTGCCAAAACAAAAAAAAAAAAAGGGGGAGCTCAGTAGAATAAAATGTCTCGAGGTGACATCAATAAAGTCACACCGAAGGAAATGTGGGGCCCGGTAGAGTAAAATGCATTCGGGGAGACTCAGAAAAGAGGCCTTACATTTGGTAAGATGTTTTCCCGACTTGATGCAGTCTCAGCAAATAGAAGAGAGGCCTCGATAGGATGTTTTGCCAACCCGGTAAGGTCTCACCGAAAGCCGAAGGAGCTCGAGCCCAGAGGAGAAGAGTGAGCTCGAGGTAAATGAAATGAGTACACCATGAGCTCTCACCAACTATTCTATGATATGTCGATAGCCGCAAAGACACCTAATAGCATCGGTGAGACACTTCCAGTGTCTCACCGAGATGCGATTCCGATCAAAGGAGTTTTGACCACCCAAACAACCTGTGTAGAGTTCACTCGACCGACCAGAGGGATCTGAAAGAGAGCCATGGCAATCTGAAGAACACCAATGGAATGAAAAGCAACGTGTATCTTTTCTGAGCTCAGAAGCATTGGAGGTGCTCAACAGGGAAGTTTGAAGATCGACACGAGCAACAAAAGTGAATGTGGTGGTTGCAGGATGTTCAAGAAGGGAGTCCCTTGAAGGCAATTTTTGACACCAACATGGACATGCAGGGTGCAGCTCGAAATTCAATAAAAAAATCTAAGGGGCAGTTTTTCTGGCTGGATATTTTTTGTGAGCCCTAAGGGGTTGATACAGTTTGATATATAAGGCATTTTTCCTTTTTTGTAGATAGTTCTGATTACACACTTTGAAGAGTTAGTGATTTTTTAATCAATCCTTCCTCAATTGATGTATGTTTTTCTGTAACTCAACTAGAATCCTGAATACAACACAGAGTTTACCTTGGAAGTTTGGGTTCATGATTGTATTGATTCTCATTTTTGTATCTTTCTTTTGAACATGCAAGTCTTTAATTGTGTTTTATAATTCTGCACTTATGTCTTAAGGTTGTGAAATTAATCTTTCCTTCCCAAGGTATGTATGTAGACCAAACCTGTTAGGACTAAAGCATTAAATCTGAAAGAAGTTGCTCTGAGAATAGCAATTAGGCTTTCAAGTGTATGTTCTTCCTGTGTCTGTTTCATGATTTCTTATTAATACAGTGTATCACCATAAGTTTAGTTCCATTTTTATGAATTTTCCTTCTCCCTTTACCATCAAAGAATTAGTAGTTTAGGTGATAACACAAAGGAAGCCGGCCTTCTCCAGAGGTTCACTCCAATCTCAGGTGACCCATAGCCTCAGAGTGATCCAATGTTTCACTAGAAAGCTCATTTACAATTTTTGAATAGGGTGCATTTCTAGGTGATAACAAGACCAATATTTTTTTTGATTTGTAAGGAGTAGCTTTATATTAATATATCAAAAATATTACAATATTTCCACCATGAACAGTCAAGCAAACCATCCTCGATTAGTTCCAAACCACTATACTTCTTAGAAAAAGACCACATAGGGTCAAACCACTTCTATCAATAAAATGTGGGAATGCATATTAACAAAACCTCCCAACAACCTATAAACCATACAACTAGAATATAAATAGAAACCCAAGCCTGGAGTCACAATAGATGACTGAAAACAGAAATACAGTAAACCCACCTAACCCAAGAAGCCATTGGCAACTACAAATGACCTGAAATATGTAACCCTACTTCGACCAAAGGACAAAGAGAGCTCGAGCACCTATTGGACATAAGCCACACCCACCACTACAAGATATTTATGTTCCACTAAGGCTATACCCTTCAGATCAAATATAAAGGGATAAAACTTCACCACCTCACCAGGCACATAATATGTGGGCAAGTCACGTGACCTTGGCATACCCAACCCAGGATATGCAATGGAAAGAATTTCCTCCATACCCACCAATTATTCAACATGGAATAGATTTTCATCAACGCCTTTGCATATTTATTTTCCATCCTGATGTCTAACAGAACTACCAGGAAATGAGAGGATATGTGCGTGTTCACTCGCTTGGTCTCACCATTGCACATAAAACTTTTTCCCAGAACCATTTTCACTATCACACATATTAATGGGTCGTATTTCTTCAGGATCCTCTTGAGGTGCTGCTCTACAATCTCCCCATGGAATGCCATCTCACAAACTATTTTGTCCAAATTTATATTAGTATTGGCACCAATGTTGGTCATGTTCTCTATAGAAATTTTGACGACGAACTTGGAGCATTCACCCATCGAGACCACAATGTAGAACACAAAGCCTCAAACCAAACTGATGAAGAAAAATGTAATCCAATACCAAGATTAATTCAACTATAATGGAGGTGTTAATCAAATCAAGTAACTATGGCACTAATAGGTATTAAATTGTTGTGCAAAGACAAGCCATCATCAAAGAGGTGCCACCAACTTGCAAAATCAAGTCCATCCCACAGAAACCAAGGCTAGATTTGATGTGATACCCTGATCTCCCAAAAGTGGGTTTTGTACATCACCCTGAATCATCATCGTGTAATTAACCACTTGTAAAGATTTGATATAGCCAACGCCAATGTCATTCCCGGTCGACTCAACCTCATGAGTTGGCAAGAGGCATTGAAGTGGCAAGTGCCTAATGATTGTTCGGCCTTCCCAAAATATTTGCTTGGGAAGGTGCCTTCCCATCCACCCACCTTATGAGATCAATATTTTGTACAAACTACTGCATCAAAAAATAATAGGAGAAGGTTAAATTTGACCTATAAATATGTTTAATGATGATTTCAAATAGGTAAGAATAGAAGAGGCTTGCAAATTCTTTGTTGGATGCAAAATGAATGCCTATTTGTACATTAAAACTTTTTAGTATTGATGCACTCTTTTTATTCATTGGTGTTTGGAATTTACTGGGATGATCAATCCTCCTTCAAGTGAATGACATAAGTGAATTTTAACATCAACTACTTATTTTATCATATGGATAGAGGTAATATGACTAAAATAAGCAATATAAGATGTTTTTTTGGTACATAAATAAGGTTTTATATTGAGTATCAAAAAATTACATTCATCATCCAGACATCAAGTGTCGACCAAAATTTTTAGCATAGTTGTTGCATGGAAAGACCAAGACACCTGAATACCCTATAATGAAAGAAATCATGACTGAGTGACACTTATTACAATGGAGAGAATACGTTTTGTATTAGCCTTGGTACCGCCATCACCACAAAAAAAAACAAAAATCCTTCCACCACCATCAACTTCTGCCTTCGAGAGCCTTCCTCCCAACCAAAAGTAACAAAACAAACCAGACATTGCCATCACCCAAAACATAAGACACCATATTCACTGTAGGCTGAGGCCAGCAAGAGAAAAACCAGGGAGAGCTTGAACAAACTCGCATCATTCTTCAAATTCCACTCCTTCAGCTAACAGGTATTCTCAGAAATGCCAGCACCAATCAACTCCACCAAACAACTCCAAATATAGGTGACATTTGAGAAAGATGAGGATGCATCTTGCCCTCCTCCTGTGCTCCAAAAATGCTTCTCGTTTCAAATCTAGAAGAAACGGGTATTGTTTTACAACACCCCAGGTATGAGTGCTCTATTCATATCCCTAGGCCTTGGAAATCCCACACCCAGCTCAATAATGATAATTGCATCCTCCACACCCCCAAGCAAGTTTTCCATGATTAGTTTTCTTACCATTAAAATTCACAGCCTTTAGAACCTCCAAGAAGAGCAGTGACAAAATGAGATGCTATGTCAATGCTTGTCTAATACCTCTTTGTTGTCTCCATATACTTATTTCCTAGAAGCAACTGTGTTGCACCGAGCACCATGGGATCCTAGTCCCTAAAAATTGACTTCAATTTGTTGTAGGAAATGTTACCAAAGAAATCACATAGCTTTTGAGTGGTGATAGGCCAAAACTGGGGTAAAGAATAAATTGGATTCAACTTGGTCGAAGTGTCAATCTGGGGCATAAAATTGT
The DNA here is from genome assembly GCA_007258455.2 of Sequoia sempervirens. Classification (NCBI taxonomy): domain Eukaryota; kingdom Viridiplantae; phylum Streptophyta; class Pinopsida; order Cupressales; family Cupressaceae; genus Sequoia; species Sequoia sempervirens. The sequence goes on from VDFB02391546.1 coordinate 16,640, forward strand.
GAAAGGTATCATGGCTATATGCACAAGCATTGTAGGTAGTGAGGTGAGTGTTTATGAAATGCGCCTAAAAATCACAAGAACTACCTAAGCAAAAATCATATCAATATTTATGTTTTTTCTTCTACAACATGAATAATAGCAATAATAATTCTAGAAATTAAATGCATAGTTGTAAAAGTAATATGAACAACCATTAACAAAGATAATCATTAGATCCCACAATTAAATCATAAGAAATTAACAATAAATAATGAATAGATTCAAATAATAAAAGAAATAAACATGTTGCTGGAATGGAATTAAACACACTTCTTAAATAGAAATAAACATGCCACATAAATAAAAATACACACTATGAAAACTACAAAAATCACCAAGCATTCCAAGAAGTGGGCACCTTGCCTCCTTAGTCCTGGTGTTGAAATGAAACTTCTTTACGCCGATTTAATCACATGAGAATGTTGTTTTATTTATCAAAAATAATACGAAGTCTATATTCCCCCTTTCTTCTCACATAGCTCATATTTATACAATAAATATGTGCAAGCTATTTCCTATTTTCATGCCACGTTACTATTATTTCGTGGCTCACATTTAGTTGTTTTATTTGTTGAAAACCAACCCACCTTAAAATGTACGAATTTAAATAGCCTACCCTAAAATATAGGAGATTAAATAGATCACCCTAAAATGTAGGATCTTAAATAGGAGTTGTATACACCTAAAATCAGTCATCACCTTTAACTAATTAAATACTAGCTATTTAATTAATATTTCGACTACGTATAAATAAATTCTCAATTTATTTATATTGTTCATTTTCTAAATTCTCCAAATCTAAATCATCTTCTTCTAAATTAATTAAATAAACAAGGTTCCCTAAACTTGTTTTATTTAATTAATCTTCACTAAATCCAATTAGGAATTAGAGCACATTTCTACAACTTTTTGTGCCACCTCACCAAGGTCACATGAAAATAAATAACTCTAATTTTTAATTAGAATTATCTTCAACTCATTTAAAAAAAAAAAACACATGGCTCATTCCTCCCACACTTCCACTAATTTTGGAGCACATGACTTATTCCTCCCACACTTCCACCAATTTTGAAGCACATGACTTATTCCTCCCACACTTCCACCAATTTTGGAGCACATGACTTATTCCTCCCACACTTCCACCAATTTTGGAAGCACATAGTCTTCTTTTCCCACACTTGAATCTTCCATCCAAATGACATGTTGCCTATTGGTCAAGAGATTCTCCCATCCAATGGCATATTGCCTTTGGTCAAGGGGACAACATTTTGATTCTCTTCATCTTCACCATCCATTTTTCTCATTCGAATCTAGACCGTTGATTATTGCCACCTCACTATATGCTTGGAAAAGGCTATAAATACAACCCTTGGGCCTTGTATTTTGCATCCACATTTGAATTAAAGTTATCATGCATGTTTATCATTGGAGCTTGGAGCATTTTGGAGTCTTATAGCTAGTTTTTACATCATGTTTTTTTTTGCATTTACATCTTAGCTTTAAATCTTGCATCATAGTTACATTTTATGTCCCATCTTGCATCATAGTTGCATTTTAGATTAGTTCATTTTAAGTTTGCATTTGAGCATATGTAGAATCATGCATAGAATCACATAGATCACTACCATAGTATCCACCTCCACTTGTTCATTTATCATCAACATCATCCTTCACTCATCATAGCCTCCATCATCATTGTTTGCATATAGTTTCATGTAGGTATTTAGTTGTCTTGCATGTTGAATACTAATCTTGTTTCTTAAGTGTCATTCTAATAGCCTTTGTGCACATAGAAATATGAGGGACAAAAGGTTATAAGAATCATTAAGAATAAAGGAAAATGAGACGTTCTTGAAAGATTTAGTTTGTTGCAAATTAGAATAGTTTCTTTGCTTCGAATCTTTGAATATAAATCGTTTCATTAAGGTTTGTGTTGATACTAACTTTACACATTTCACACACACAAAATTGTGCCCACCGTGGGGCTTTGCCCCGTTTATTATTAACATGCTTGAAAATTTATGTTCATAGGTTCAGACGTGAGACTTTTGGAGCTTTTTGCACCCATTTTGGCACCTCTTGCACCCGTTTTGGCACCTCTTGTACCCGTTTTGGTGCCTTTTGCACCTATTTTGGTTCCTTTGGTCTCTGTTCTAGTGCCTTTTGCACATTTTGTTGCACCTTTGGTCTTTGTTTTGGCGCCTTTTTTTCATTTTGTGGCTCCTTTTACACATTTTGGCACCTCCTATCTCTGTTTTGGCACCTTTTGTCTCTATTTTGGCGCCGTTTGCTTCTAGATTGCCACTTTTTGTCTCTGTTTTAGCACTTTTATAGTCAATCTTAACATGGTTGTATCTTGGTCATATGAAAGTCTTTTTCATAGCTTTTTTTTTAAAATGGGGTAGAATTTCATAAGCTATGCAATGGTATAGGTGTTTCTTAAATTGTCTCTTTTTTTTGGTGCCTTTTGTCTCTATTTTTGCGCCTTTTGTAGTTTCCCTATTTTTCACTAAATCCAAAGGCTAATACTTTGTGTTGTTTTGTAGGTTTCCCAAAAATACTTGTCAAATACATTATTATCAAACTACTGACATATTTCAAGGGCTGAAAGTGATTTACTTTTTTCCTTTTGATTAAGATAAGAACATAGCTTAATTAAAAGGTTAACGAACACCATGTTTCCTTTTGGTTAAGTTAGGAACATAGCTTAATTAAAGGGTTAATGAACACCATGTATTTTGTGCTTGATGGATGGTAGGCATATGCTCTCCCCTTAACTGGGTGACCAAAAAGCTAGACCCATTCACTCTTTGTGCGTGAGTGTGAGTTGAGTATATCACATATGTTCTCTCTTTATTCATGTGGAATAAAGATTGATCAAACTATGGGTATACTTGCTTGATTGTGTTTATCTTATAGGGCTTTCCTTGTGGGAAAAAGTAATCACCCAAGGGAATGACCCAACTGGTAACATGTTAAAGCCAAGCACATTTCCAGCTGGTATATAAGTGTGGATACTAGAACAAAGGTCAGTATCATGAGGTTGGTTCCGACGAGAAGGGAAACAATGGTCTCTCACCGCATGGATCAACCCCCATGAACTGAAATTCATTACTAAAACTCTTGTTGTAGTTTGGCCAAAACCTTTATCTATTCTTTAGTGCAGCAATGGTCATTGCGAAGGCATCCACATTCTCGCAATTTTTAGTAGAGATGAAAAATATGCCATGGGAGATTCATGGGTATTGATGCTTGGCTGCCCCAAGAAGTGAGTGTCGTGGAGGGGATCCAGTGGGGTCAAGCATCTAGTCATCCGCTAATAATAAGTGTGGTTGGGGTAAAACTTGCGTGGAATCCAAAAGAATATAGTCTTTCACAACCTTAGGAGTGTTGCTTGATGTGTCTTTATCAAAGTGTTTTCAAAACAAACAAAATGTCACATATCGAAATTGAAAACCCTAATTCAGAATTGCATTTAGTGAAACAACCAAGTCTCCCATTGAAAAAATAGGAAAGCCAAGAAAATTTCCAAAGAAACTTTCAAAAACCACGTTTGAACCTGTTCTAGTGCCTTTTGTCTTTATTTTGGGGCATTTTGCTCATTCTTTGTTTCCTTTTGCACATTCTTTGGTGCCTTTTGTCTCTGTTTTGGTGCCTTTTGCATAACACAAAATAGTGACCTAGGTTCATCTCCTATCTGACAATCAGTCTCATCTTGGGAATCCTCAAAAGTATTCAACCAATCCTTAGGTAAGAGAGAGTCTGAACATGTGTTACCAAATGATTTCACGAAAGATCAAAATTCAGAAACCAAAGTTCATACCTCTTAGTCCAAAAGAACACCAAAAACATCTATCAACACTTTACGAATTTAGAGAGAGGTTGACCTTCAATTTCTACAAAAGAGCTTGCAAGAACAATCTCAAATTATACATCTTTTACTATTGTCAAAATCCACAACTTTTCCAAAGATTTGAGTACCTCATTTAGGAAGAAAATTTACCGTCGGTTTCACAGTTTGAACCAAAATTTCAAAATTTGCTCAAGTCCAAGATCATTCCTTAGATACCTTAGAAGTCTAAACTTGTTAAAATTGACCTCTACAAGTGGAATTTTCCAACCTAAACCAAGATCTAACATCACAAAGTACCAACATCATCAAACTTATCACACCTTTGATTATTAGGCCTAGTTTCATCATTAGGATTTATCATCCTCTCATCACAAAACAAAGCTATATAGTCAAATCCAACCTAGTCTCATTAGAATTTGTCATTCTATTTGGCTTAGTTGTAATCCTTGGTAATTTTCCAAAACCTAGATCAAGATTTAGTCTAAACTATAACACTTGTATGCCCATTCAAACAAGGTTACAAAAAAAAAATCTCAAGGAAAAAGGACTTGAAAATCACAACATTTAAGAGCCAAACATTGAAACCCCAGCCATTGAAACTTCAAACATTGAAATCCCAACCATTGAAACTCTGATCATTGAGACTCAAAACACCGAAACTCAAAATAGTGAAACACAAAACACCATGGCAGAGGCTGAAGAGAATCCTTTTCATGGACTCAACAACACTGATAGGGAAGAAATAACTGAAGAAGATATCCAACATGTTGAACAAGACCCCAATTTCCACAAGTGTTTAGAGAAGATTTTAGAAAGAAATGGGGAAAAATACCTCCTTATGCTAGCTAAACAAGGTGCTAAATTTTTAGATGATTTTGACCTGAATCAATTGAAAGCACCACCGAAAAAACTAGAAAATGATCTTGAGCAAGTGGTTGCTCTCACTCACCAAATGAAGAACCTTCAACAAAAAATCCTTGATATGCAAAGAGGGACTTCAAAATGATACTTGATCCAAGACATTTTTCCTTATCCATTTGATGAAGATATCCACATGATACCCTTTCCCAAACATTGCGAGTTCCCAAAGTATGACAAATACAATGGCAAAACCAATTCGATAGACCATGTGAGAGAATTTAGGACCATAAGTCTTGAATTTTCATATGAGGAAACATATTTGATGAGATTATTCCCGAGAAGCTTAGGTGGGAATTGTATTGAATGGTTCTCCAAACTCACCCCACCAATTGACAACTTTGAGGAATTAGTCAACAAGTTCATCACCAAATATTCTTACAACATCCAAAATGGCATTACTATGAAAGATATTTGTAACTTGAAACAAAAGAAGGGTGATTCATTCCTTGTATTCTTGAAAAAATGGAGAAGGTTATTTGCACGATACTCTTGTCCCATACCATAAAAGGAAAAGATATAAATCTTTATTGACAACTTTAATGATGAGATGAGTTATAGATTGGAATTACAATGTCCCCCAACCTTCGAAAAATTGATTGAGAATGGGATCAAAATCGAGGATTCCTTAGTCAAGAGAGGAGTCATCAAGATCTACAATGAAAAAAACTCATCAAACTCCTCCAAAAATTACAGTAGTGGTGACAAAACCAAGTTTTGGCAATGCAACAAGAATGTTGGTAACAACAATGCTTCAGCTAGAACACAAAACACAAAACCCGTATTCAATTTGACAGCCGTTGCCACCAAAACCAATCAAAACAGTAGCCCAAACAATAATGAATCTAAACTAGCTTCAACCTCATACAAAATACCATCATCAAATCGAAGAAGGTTCACACCTTTGGGACAATCCTTAGAATCATCACTGAAAGAGCTTCTTGAAGCCAAAGTTATAACATTACTGGAGGCATGAGATTATAACCCACAAGTTAAACCACCATGGTGGAATGAGGCCCATTTCTGTGACTTTCATAGGAACAAAGGGCATAAAACTAATGATTACATACAACTGAAACATTTAGTGCAAGATTTGATTGATAATAAGACAATATTTGTAGAGGGACCTCAAACAAACAATGATCATGGAGTGTTTAAGAACCCTCTACCAAACTATGAAAAGGGGGAATCCTCATCAATGAAGACCATAGGAAAGAAGGTAAACTATGTCTATGATACTAATGTTCTTAACATTTCTATTGTTGGTAATCTAATCAATGATAAACAAAGCATTATACCAGCTGATTCAAAAGTTTTCCAATCCCAAGCTATGGTGGCACATGTAACAACACCTTATTTCCTATCATTTACTGAAAATGATGATGCATCACTCACCCATCCACATAATGCTCCACTTCATATGAGGTTTTGATCCATAAATTTCTGGTCAAACATGTTCTAATAGATGGAGGAGTTGGTTTAAATATTTGCTCTTTAAAGTTTATACATGCCTTGGGATATTCAGAAAATGTAATAGACTCTAGTAAAAAGATTACCATGAAGGGATATGATGCAAAAGAGCACTTATCTAAAGGATCGATTACTTTACCAATCAGAATCGGCCCTATGGTGAAAGATGTGGTTTGCCAAGTCCTTGATCTTCCCTTGACCTATAATATCCTCCTTGGAAGACTGTGGATACATGAAATGCAATCAATTTCCTCTACATACCATCAATGCTTGAAATTTTCTCACAATGGAGTCAAAATCACAATACAAGGAGATCCTAATTGTTTCATGTTTGGCCATAATCAAAGTCCTAAAGTTGAAATCACCATCCCTAACAATTGTGAAGCATCCTCCCCTCAAATAAATGTTGATCATGAAACTATCAAAACATCCACTCTAGTCACTGCACTATCAAACCACAAAGTCCAAATTCATGATCTAGGATGCGAAGAATACCATCTGGATAAGTTGCTAATAAATGACATTGCTACTGTTGTCAAGAAAGGTCAAACTTCCAACAATGATGTTGATACTGCTACAAAAGAAATGCAAAAGAATGACTGTGATGGGATTGAAACCTTTTGGGATCTTGATGATACACCTACCCTTTCCATATTCGACTGCACACAAGCTTTTGATACCTATGATAACCCCCTATTTGGCCAAGATATCTATGATAACCCACTTTTTGACCATGATCCTACTAAGGATATCCAACCATCCTTCCATCACACTTGCCCTAGGCTAGGGTATGAATCTCCTAATGTTCCCTCTATCAAGTCATCTTGCCAAGTCACTAAGGACATGCAAGCCTCTGTTGATGTTAGCAGTACTGAAAAGGATAGTATCAAAGACTCCATTGATGGCATCACCACTCCCACTTCATTCATCTCACCCACATCCATCCACCTTGTAGACATGGATCAACAAGTATCATCTAAAGAAAATATAAAGGAGGCAAATCAGAAATCAAAGGTAAAAATTCCTTTTTCAAAAGGAGATTCAAAATCAAAAGAAAGCTTGCCACGAAAGAAAAATCAAGAGAAGTCCCTTAGCCAAAATAAAAAGCTATTGGACAAATCAAAAGCAAAAAAGGATCAAGCAAAGTCCCTTAGCCAATACAAAAAGCTATTGGACCAATCAAAAAGAAAGAAAGATCCAGACAAGTCCCCTAGCCAAAATAAAAAGCTACCAGACAAATCAAAAATCAAAGTAAAAAATAAAAGCGAGCAAAAGTTGATCTCCAAACATGCCTCTCCCTCAAAACTCATTGGGGGCATTTATCAAAGAAGAAAATCAAAGAAAGAACTTGTTGATTCACGGTCTACATCCATGTCACTCATACCACGTATTCCCTTCCACCCATCCATGTTCACATACTCGTCATATCATTACACTTCCATTGGTGATGTCTTTCAATGCGTCTTTGATGGTGACCCCTTCATGTACTATAACTCATCGGTTTCCCAAGCTCATTTTTGTATGAATCCTAATGGCCCATATAGCATGCACATTAGGGATCCTATCATAACCTCTTTCATCTATCACCTTTATCATCTGTCATATTTTCCACTCATGTTATTCATTCTAATTGGGTCCTTTCATCTAGCATGGTCATTCACACAAGATCAAGGCATCGTCATAGTAGTCTTTGGATCAAGAGCATATTAGTTGTCTACACCAGAAGGGGATTTGTTTGATGAACCCCTCAACAGCCTGCATCTCAAGAAGTTCTACATATGAATCATCCAAGTGCATTGGGAAAAAGGTCCTAGGAAATATCAAAAACATCAAAAAATGTCCTGAAAAAATGGATGCCTTGATGAAAACTTGGCAAACAGGCATCTTGGTAACAACAAAAAAAGAGAAAAAAGAGAAAAATACAAAAACATCAAAAAAGTCAAAAAAAAAATATGAAAACTAAAAAAGTGCAATAAAAACAAGTAGTGAAAACATGAAAACATGCGCTATTTAGCAGTAGGTTAACTTTTCCATCTATTTAGTGTCGCTTTCACTTTCTCCATTAAGCTTATGCCATCCATGCCCATCCTTTAAGAAGCACCATGTACATATTCTAGCATCAAGTCATGTCTCACCCTAGGCTGGGGGAAAAATCCTGAACTCTCTGGGGGCAACAAAATTTAAGCTTGAACCAATAGACAAACAACAGGAAGACAAAAACAACAAAAAAAATGATTAAAACACAACCAACATTGAACATCAATCACCATTAGAAGCGCATTAAACATCCATAACATATCAAAATCCAAAAACAAATTAAAAGTTAGTCAATAATTCAAAAAGCAGTCGTCTTGTAGAGACTCGTTGTCTCGAGCTTAAACATAGGCAAGGCTCATCTTTGATCAGCCCCCGAGACACCCTAGGTCAAGTCCTTTAGTGGTCCGTTGTAATTAATTATCATCTCTCATCTGTTCATATCTTGGTCCTGTAAATCGATTGGGTCAGTCGAACTACGTGGTCTTTGCATGTATAAAGTAGGCAAGGCTCATCTTTGATCAGCCCCCAAGGCCCCTAGGATAGGTCTTTAGGTTAGATTCTTGGCCAAAATCTCAGAAAACACCTAAAAATTAGAAAATTTGAAAAATCCCAAAAACATCATAAAATCACATCGAAAGAATGATGCTCTTCCTAATCATGGGTTTATCACGTGAAACATAAATGTTCAATTGTTGTACTTTTATTTTTGTTATCATATCTCTGGAGCCCCTCGATGATGTATCGAACTAGAGGAGCAAGGAAAGAATATGATTTTTCTTTGTCTACTGTCTGTGAGTTTATCATTATTACTATGCAAGTTGTCATGAGACGTGTGCTACAAAGTATCACTGATGACATTCTAAATTTGCATAGGAAAAAGATTAACTCTTGTTTGTTTACACAATTTAATTATACTTAGATGCTTGTGTTAACTTGCAATTTTAAAACATCATGGAAGTAGTTCTCAGGTCATCTTGGTCTAAACTATGTCATTGATGCTTGTACTCACTTTCAACATTTTAAAGGCCCAATGATGATAAAGAGCATGACAAATTGGTTAATACAAATGACAAATTGTGAATACGAGATTTTCATAGTTAAGTTAGATTGCATTCATGTTTAGTATTGCATGTGTATTTATGGGTAACCACTAACTTTGTAAGATCTAAAATAATAACAATTTAAGGAACTTCCCAAAAGTTTTAGACATAAATACACTCATTACATGAAATATGTGCCTTCCCTAACTAGAAGCTTTAATTAATCTACCTTCTACATTTCATTCTATAATCTAACTTCATTGCAACCTTTACAAATCATATCTTGCACATCTAATTATCATATGAATATAAGTTATCCTAATTCCCTACATGAGATCAACTCTTAATATATTAGATAAGTATTCAATCCATGCTTTAGATGAAAACCCGCGCAAACTACCCTTAATAATTTAACCATCCATTCCAACCCTTAATACTTAAGTAACCAACCAATCTACACTTGGGGAGTATTCTCATATTATCTTAATCTAAATTTTACAATTCAACTCTTAATTAATTAGATCCATGCAATTTTTGATACTCACTCCCATTCCTACATCCTCTATGAGAAAACATCTCCTAAAAGATTAATTACTTATTCCATGTGTCCATGCCTTTCATAGATTCATTCAACCCATAATGATTTGGTCTTCCATTCCACCCACTTTATAAAAGATATTATACGTATGAAGAAAAGCCTCTATCATTCCAGTCAAGATATGATATTTTGGGTTCCTTAATAACATAGTCAACAAACGGTTAAAGGTTCTCCCTTTTTCTCAATGTCAAATACTGAATAGAACACATCAACGATCAACCCTAGGCACAATAACCTAATCTTTGATATGGTGGCGTCAACGTATCTTGTACCATTAAGAGTAGTAGGAAAGGGAATGTGAAAGCTATGTTTTAAAGACAAAATTAAAGTAGATAATATTCAAACTAGCTTATAATATTTATTGCAGACACAATCATTTTATCTAGCAATAGATAAGGTAAATAAACATCCCCCTTTGCTTCTAATCATCAAGATCCTCGAAGAGGCAAGATGAAAGCATACAACGTAGGGAGGTTAACAACGAATAAAATCTAGGTGGCAACTCATCCGCTTTACCATTAACATTGTGGGCAGAAGATCCGACCCTATTACAAGTATCTTTAAGGTAACGAGATTTATATAAATTGAAGTAAATAACCTCTTTATCTAATTTCTAAAAGATCTTTCATTCATATGATCAAGTAGACAATATCCCATAAGAATAATGTGTAGGTCTCTCTTTTTTTTAATAGAAGAGAAGAAGTTTTTCCACAAAATTAAGCAACTCATCATTCACTTGATTATATATATCTCACAAAAACATATAGCATAAACCTAGTGAGTACTATATTTAGCAATGTACTCATATTAAATTCGCAACTTGTCATTCTCTTTTCTTGAAAGGAATATCCTTACTAATATCTTAAATTCTCATATAATTAGAATGCAAGATTATCTAGATTTTGAAATATAAACTCAAATCTACCTAAAAATTAGTCCCTGAATTAATCATTAAATTTATAAGAGAAACCACTTAATTCTTTAATCCACTAGATTCACCTAAGAGGAATACTAAAATCTCAATTCTATATATATAAAAGTAGATTCGTTCATTACAATTTTATCAGATTCCAAGATTAACTACAAGAAGATTTTATGATCCCATTCAAAACATAGCACGCAAACTCCGAGAGTAAGGATTATGATTAGCTAATAGACATATTCCAATAAAGTAAAACTATCGTGCAATAGCTTTAGTAATAAGAAAGATTTAATTATAACCGATAACCTTTGAAATTTTCCAAATGAATGTCAATCAAATGAATGGTCACTATTTCTTACATCGTGACAATTAAGAAGTTGTCTTAGAAATCTACGAAGAGATAAAATAATGTCCCCGCGATGAAATCTCATAGTTCAACTCTGAGCGAGGAAAAATGAAGAGTTTCAATAGATATTCTAATCTTTCTCCCTCGTTATATCTTAACATAATTATTATTAAAATAGGAAGAAAGTGATTGACGAATAACTCATATTATCAATAATAAGGAAAAATAATTTAGGAATGTTCATCATTAATCATTTGATTTCACAAGATAGTATAATGTGAAAAATTGAATGTCTCAACATAATATTCGATAATATTGATAAAATAAAGTCTCAAGAAAGGGGTTATTACATTTAGAATATCTGGACAAAATGTCACAAATCACTAGTTGCATCATCTTCAAATTCCTCCTTGTTTAGCCACTATAGGTGCCCGAAAATGAAGATTTAGTTAGAAAAAATCAGTTCAGTGTCCAGTTTGGCCAAAAATTGTAAACCAATATTGTGGGATCACCCTTGCTTTTGTTTTTCCTAAATTTTAACAAAGTTAAATTGAACTATAACTGGGGGCACTTAGTTATTTTAATTTTAATTTATTTTCAATTAAAGACTCAAGTGTTAAGAATGATTCTGCTTAGAAGCCACGGGTATGTGATTGGCTTAGCGAAGTACGTGGGATGGCTCACTCATGGTCTCGAGGTTAGAGCTGGCTCACCGGGTTTTCAGTATGGGTTGGCCATTCGCATTACCCCGCGAGAGGATTTGTCTCTTGCCCCATTTCATGGGAATGTATTTGGGCGGGTGTCAGCGGGACACCTCTTGGTTACAAAAAAAAAAAGTGTTGGAGTTAGTTCTAGTTGCTTTTTATCAAGATCCACAATTATGGGAACCTATTTTTCTATATATTTTCAATTTTGGGTCATTCCAAAGGATCTGAATTCTTATGTAATTTTTGCAATACAAACAATACAATCTCGGTGTGGAGTTTTCTTGCTGATTTTTATGAAAAGATTTTGCTTATGTTCATCTAAGGATAATTCTTGTGTTGCATGCATTTGAATTTGGTGCTATGGTGATGGTATGAGCATTTTATTTTAATCACACTTGTCAAATTAATGGGATCTTTTCTATAATTGTGGAATTAAGGTTTCATCCCAAATTTGTGTGTGCTTGATGGTGTCCTAGTTGTATGAAGTCTGGAAATCTTATGAATGTTATATTTCCTTTGAAGATTGCACTATCGTTAATTGTAATTGTGAGTAATGTTATTTATGTTAATGGTTGTTTTAAAATACGTTGTTTAAACATACAAAAGTGACTAATGAAATGTTTCTTGTTGTTGTCCAATAATATTAGATTTCCTTTACATTATTTATTATTACCCTATTCTATTTTTCTTTTATTTCATAAATGGTTTCAAAACTGTTTTGAAATCTAACAACAAACTAATATAAATCTAATGTATTATTGAAATGCAGTCTTCTATTTTAAACTGTTAGAATTATCTTTTGTGATTGCATGTGATTTTCTAGTTATCTAAATTCTTTATCCCCTCATGAAACTACATTGATCTCACCATTGTGCTACCCACATAGACATGACCTGACATAAAGGAACTTTGGAGTAGTTTTACTGCTTTTCAAGAGAGGCAATAAACCCTTATTTCCTAGCATGTTGTGTGTGACCAAAATTACCCTCAATAGTCACACCAGGGTAGAGGGACAATGAAAGGGATGCAAAGATAAAATAATTAGAGGAAAAGATATATAAATTTGAGCATGGATCCAAATCGGAGATTCTTGTACAAGTTGCTATGGTGGATGCAGGAAACAAAGAACGTGTATCTCAAAGACCAATTCCTCATGCAAAAACCCCCACTTAGGCCAACTCTAGTGTCCTTGGATGTGGAATTATGGAAGAGAACCCAAGAGTTCTCTCAACAAAAGAAAAATATTGGGAGAGAGAAAAAGGTTAGCTAATATCTAACCACACCAGGGCACTTGAACAACAAGAGACAAAAGTCAAAAGATTGAAAGTAAAAAATGGAGAGGTAGCAGATAAAGCTACTTAGTTGCTAAAATGCATACCACCTACCAGGGTCTATGCATTATTTTTACAAGAAAAATATGTGTTTTCAATTTAGTCAATTAATTAGTGATTTACCAATTTCCATGAATAAGAAATTTGTATTTTTTTATACTTTCTTTGATTCTACACCTGATTTGCAAGACTAGTTATGTGAGTTTTACTTGCATAAATTTGTTCTCTTAAATGAAACTAAATGGAATTGATTGATGTTTGTGGGAGACCTACAAATTAGAGCATTGGCCTCTTACATCAAGAATGAATAACAAAGGGGTGAGATCTTACAAGAATACAATAAAAGGGAAAAATCTATTATTTTGTAGCTCTAGAAGGAATCAAAGGATCCCAATAAAGTTATAGAACAATGGTCAGAACTCCTAGATTATAGGGGTGTAGGAAGAAAAATAATGAGTATCAAAGAAAATGGTTATATTAGAATGAAGAAACTAGCTACATGACCTATCAGTCAAGCTTCCAAGTTTGTATAGAAGAGATGGGAAGAGTTAACCCATGATTTGAAGAAAAAGGAGCCACACTCCTTGTATACTTTTGTAGCCATTATCAAAAGATCTCATAAATACAGACATTTCCAAAGATAATGGAATTATATGGTTTCCACTTACTTTTCATCCACCTATTCTCCTCTTTCTAGTCCCACATTGGACATGGAATAAGGATGAAGAAGAGGAAACAACAAAGAATATCAAGTTGGCAAGGCTTTCATGTTACCAGGGTTACTATTTGAGACAAACAAAGGGAGTTGATATTGTAGCATATTTTAGGGAAATAGCTCTACAATATAACCTTCATCCTTAACAAGTTGCTTGAGGACAAGCAAATACTCTAATTGGGGGGAATGATGAGCCTAGATAATAGCTAATTTTCTTCCATTTAGTTTATGATGTTTAGCATTTCAAGCTACTTGTTTCAAAGAAATTCATGAACCTTATGCATCTTTTATATATTTTATGCATCCTAAACTAGACTTTGATATGTGGAAATATAATTATGATATTATGATGTTTGCATGGATAAATGTGTGAATGTGTATGAAATTCAATATGATTTTGTGTTGGATGAAAGAGATGGATGGCTAGAATTTTAAAAACTGGGGCCCGCATGCCCTAAGCTTTCCCTACTCTCACATGTTGTGTGTGCTTTCGGCCCGGTACATGGTGTTATTGTGCTTTCGAGAGTCTTTCATGGTGTTCAAAGGTGTGCGAGTCTAGGCTAGGGGAATTAAGAGCCTTTGTCTTACACTAAGTGGGTGAGTAGTTGTTTCTTCTATTTATTGCATTGGTTTCTCAGCCAAGGTGGGGTGTTGGGTTCTGAGGCTGTGAGCCTTTGTCCCGCCCCTCTCTCTCTCTTTTTGGTGTGGATCGTGTGATTTGGTCCATGGAGAATCAAGGTTTTGCTGGGGCTTCATTAGAGTTTAAGATGATGGAGCCCCATCTTCTTACGTTCCCCATCTCTTGGGTGTTTATGGATCAGAATTTGGGAGTAAGAAACCCCTCCAATGTCTGGGGATCGTTTCCTCATCAAAGAGGCCTCAAGGTAAAAGTAAATGGATGTCTGGAGAGATCTGAGGATCATCCGATTTTGGTCATTCAACCTGAACAAGTTTCTGAAGATGTTGATTATTGGTGTAATCATGCACTAATTTGCAAATTTTTGGGCCTTCGTCTATCTCTACCCGTGTTGGATTCCTGGGCACGTCGGGTTTGGAACCCTGAAGGTGATATGGAGATTATTTTGGCAGCTAATAACTACTTTTTGGTTATCTTTTCAAGCATGTCAGATAGGAATAGGGCTTTTGAGGGAGGCCCTTATTTCTTTAACCAGGTTGGGTTATTCATCAAGCCTTGGCACGTGGGCTTCAACTCCGCTGAAGAGATCCCCTCGCGTGTTCCTGTGTGGGTTCGTTTGCCGAGGCTTCCTTTGGAATTCTGGAGGGAGGATATTCTCCACTCGATCTCTCTTCTTCTTGGAATACCTGTGGGTTCGGCTTCACAAACTCAAGATCGTAAGGTAATCTCTTTTGCTCGCATTTGTGTTGAAGTTGATTTAAATAATCCGTTACCAGACTCTATGGAAATTCGCTTGGGATCCTCTTCTTGGATCCAACAGCTGGATTATGAGACCCTACCTTTTAGATGCAGAATTTGTCATGAATATGGTCATTTACACCGCAAATGCCCTAGATTTAAATCCTCCCCCTTGGCTGCCTCTGGGCCTCCTAGGGGGGACAAGGGAAAGGATCTGATGTCTAATGAATCTGTGGATAATGAGGGTTTTATTCCGGTTAAGTCTCGTAACAGAGGCAAGGGCAAGAAGAGAACCTGGTTGGATAGACAGAATGAAGGTACTTTTAACAAGTTTGATATTCTTGATGATTTGGTCCAGGAGGAAGGTATTCCTGTTGAACTCTCTTATGGGGCTAAGGGTCTGCATGATGTTCCAGATGAGAATGCCAGGAAAGAGGATTAGATTTTATCTCCAGAGGTCCATCAGGTGGATCGGATGGCTATGGATTTGCCTTCTCAAGCTCAGGATTTTAGGGTTCTCCAGGGGTCACAGATTCTGAAGGGCCCTGTTGTAGTGGCCCATGATCCCCCTACTCCTAAGGGGGCCTCAGATTTTGTAAAGGGTAACAAAGCTCCTCTGGTTTTAGGATTACATCAGAAATCCTTTAAGAAGGGGCCTCTTGATAAACTGTCAAAGAGTGGAAGGAAGACTGATCAAGAGAAGGTTAAGATTATGGGTGACACTTTGGTCGAGTCTGGGTCTGTGAAACCCATTGATTCCCATTTCTCCCACCCTCATAAATGATTTTTTTATCATGGAATGTAAGGGGGTAGAACAACATCCCTAGACAAAAGGTTGTTCGCAGATTAATTGAATTGCAGTCACCTGATGTGGTTTTCATTCAGGAAACCAAGCTTACTGTTGATGGTTTGGCAAATTGTGCTTCGCGTATCTGGCCCCAAGGCAACTGGCAGGGGGTGGGTGCTCTGAATAATGCAGGGGGGTGGCTTGCTTCTGGAACCCGAGGAAAGTTTCCCCCTTATGGTGGATGTCTAGCCGGTCTTCCATTTCTCTGGTTGCCTCTATTTTTGTGACTGGAGAGAGGTGTCTTTTATCCAATATTTATGCTCCTACTGATCTTTCAAGTAAGTCAAATCTCTGGGCTCACATTCAATTCATTCGTGCCTTGGACCCTTTTCTCCCATGGATTATGGCTAGTGATTTTAATGCTATTACTTGCTTGGATGAAAAACGTGGTGGGTTAGCCAGGCTGGACCCTTCTGCAAATTTACTTAGGGATATGATTGGTTCCTTGAATCTCATTGATGTGAAGCCAACCAATGGTGTCTTTACATGGAATAATAGGAGATGTGGTGTTGAAGCTATCTCAAAAAGGCTTGATAGATTTCTTGTCTCTTGCTATTGGTTGAATAGTAGGTTGATTACCAGTTCAAAAATTCTTGATTGGAGGGGCTCAGATCACTGGCCTATCAAGCTCTTTGTCACCGTTTATGGTGTCACCAAGAATCCCTCTTTCAAATTTCAGTTGATGTGGTTAAGAGATTAGTCGCTTCATGATCTTATGTGGGATTGGTGGCATGAGGGGATGCCTACCCATGGGACAGCCATGTTTACTTTTAGTAAGAGGCTCCAACATGTGAAGTTCAGGCTTAAGAGATGGAATAAACAGTATTTTGGGAACCTTCAAGCTCAGAAGTTGGATGCCCAATCCAAATTGGATGCTATCACTCATCAGATTCGGGATCAAGGGTTGACCTCTTCCCTTAGTATGGCTGAGTCCTTGGCTCTAAAGGGTTTAGAAGAGTGGGAACTTTGGAAAGAGATCTTCTGGAAGCATAAATCTCGTATTGATTGGCTTCAGGAGGGGGATAGGAACACTGCATTCTTTCATAATTCGGTTAAGGCTCAGAGACAAGGAAATTCTATCTCCTCTCTTGTTTCACAGGATGGGGCTCAACTCTCGTCCTATGCTGATATTTCCAGGGAGGTAGTCAATTATTTTTCAAACCTCTTTTCTAGGGAGAATCTTGCTGCTTGGGCTGAGGAGCAGGCTATCATGGATTGTATTCCCCACCTGGTCTCTGCTGAGATGAATGGGGCTCTCTTATGTCCTATCTTGTTACCTGAATTGGAGAAAGTGGTATTTAATATGAAAAAAGGTAAGGCCCCTGGTCCGGATGGGTTTCAGATTGAGTTTTTTTAGGAGTTCTGGGAAATTATAAAGTTTGATCTCCTTGAGGTGGTTCAGGAATCACATAGGAACAAACAGATGCTCAAGTCTATGAATTCTACCTTCTTGGCTCTCATACCTAAGTTGGAAGGAGCTAACTGGTTAGCTCAATTCAAGCCTATTGCGTTATGTAATGTTGTTTACAAGATCATCACCAAATTGATTTTTGAGAGACTCAAAGCACTCCTTGGTACTTTGATCTCATCTGAGCAGGGTGGTTTTGTTGAAGGGAGACAAATTTTGGATGGTGTGGTGATAGCCATGGAAGCTATTCATTCTATGGCTAACTCTAAGGAGAAGGCTATGTTTATTAAACTTGACATGTCTAAAGCTTATGATCGGGTGAGTTGGGAATTCTTACAGAAAACTCTCTTGGCTTTTGGCTTTGCTGAGGAATGGGTGAACTGGGTTCTTAGTTGTGTGACCTCTACCTCATTCTCTGTTCTCATTAATGGGGAACCTTCAGATTTGTTTAGTGCTTCTCGGGGACTCTGGCAAGGGGATCCTTTATCCCCTTACTTATTCATTATCATGGCTGAGGGTCTTGGAAGATTTATTAAATCTCAGGTGAGACAGGGTCTTATCCATGGTTGGAGCTGGAACAACCTTCTCCCTTCCTACTCTCATCTTCAGTTTGTGGATGATACTGGGCTAATGGGCTTGGCTAGAATTAGTGAGGCGACGAACTTCAGGCGAGCTTTAGACATCTATCTGAAGGCTTCTGGTCAGTGTATTAATGATGATAAATCTTCCATTTACTTCTTTAATACTCCTCAACTTATTCAAAATAGGATTGCTAGGATCCTTAGATTTCAGATCGGTTCTCTTCCCTTGATGTACCTTGGGATCCCTTTGGCTTTGGGAGCCCAGCGGAGAGATTATTGGCAGGGAATTTTGGATAAATTTCGGAGTAAGGTTAGCCATTGGACTTACAGATGGCTATCTTCTGCTGGGAGAGTGGTTCTTCTTAAGACTGTGGTGCAGTCTCTCCCCATTTATAGGTGTTGTGTGCAGGTTCCCCCGTCCACCTTTGTGCGGGAATTTGATGCTTTGTCTCATAAATTTCTTTGGTCTGGCAACCTTCTTTCCTCGAAGTGGAGCTTAGTCAAGTGGGAATCTGTTTGCAGGTCGAAGCATGCTGGGGGCCTTGGTCTTAGGTCTATGGCTCTTGCTATCACGGCCTTAGCTGCCAAGCTTTACTGGAGGTGGTGCAACAATCTTGATCAGGATTGGGCTAAGATTTTGGCCCACAAGTATCTTCCTGGTGCTGATTGCCTTGATGTGCCGCGTCTTCCTTTGTTGGGTAAAGGCTCGTGTATTTGGGATACCCTTAAGAAGGGTGCTCAGTTGATTAAGGAGGGTCTCTTCTGGATCTGTAATAGCGGCTCTGATGCTTTGTTTTGGCAGGACTCTTGGGATGGCCACCCTCCCATTCTTTCTAGTTTTCCTCAGCTTCAGCCTCTTTGCCATATTTTTTCTGAGGCCGGTTGGATTAAGGTGGAGCATTTTAAAACTGTCAAGCGTATTGGGCAGGCGGTGGTGGCTTGCTGGAAGGACCCACAGGAGTGGCCCGTGGGTGGATCTGATGAGGATCGTGTTGTTCTTTCTAGAGTTTTGGAGGCTAGGCTTTGCAGCTCCCTTAATGGGAGGGATGTTCTGGCTTGGAATCCTAGTCCAAAAGGTAAATTTACTGTTGCCCAAGGCTATGCTATGCTTGACAGGAACTTATATGGTCCTGCTGAGGTGCACTGGTGGAAGAAGGTTTGGGACAACTTCTCTTGGCCCAAATGCAATTTTTTCTTATGGTTGGTTGCTTAGAGGAAGTGCCTCACTTGGAA
Source organism: Sequoia sempervirens (assembly GCA_007258455.2). NCBI lineage: Eukaryota > Viridiplantae > Streptophyta > Pinopsida > Cupressales > Cupressaceae > Sequoia > Sequoia sempervirens. The sequence goes on from VDFB02391546.1 coordinate 36,060, forward strand.
AAATCTTCGCAAGCGTGGCTTTCAGGGACCCTCTATTTGCCTTCTTTGTTCTCATAGTGAGGAGTGTACCTCCCACTTGTTCTTTCTTTGCCCTTACTCTAGAGAGTTATGACACAGATGGTGGGAGGCTTGGCATCATGGTTGTATTCATGCTACCTCCTTGATTGACTTTTGGGAAAGTTTGGGCAGACCTCCAGCAAAGACTCCTTTCCTTCAGGTGGCCTGGTCTGTTGGGCCTATTCTCATTCTTTGGAACCTTTGGTTGGAGAGGAACCGTAGAGTCTTTTGTGGTTCCAATTTGGGAAATCTTCAATTGTGGAAGAAGACAATTAGCAGGCTTCAGGAGACTATTTCGGCTAAGTGTGACATGCCTGGAAATCTTGATCCTGGTGATCTTGATATTGTGCGGAATTTGAGCTTGGGGGATAGTAGCAGGGGATGCTTTGTTGGCAGAAGACCCCATCAGGTTCAGAAACGGGTCTGTCGTGATGGGAGGTGGATGCCTCCCCTGGAGGGGGTCCTAAAGATTAATACTGATGGTTCTTCTCGTGGGAACCCTGGTCATGCTGGTGTGGGGGGTATTGGTAGAGGTAATGATGGTGGGGCGGTTTTTGTCTTCTCTAGTTACAAAGGGCAGCATTCTAATAATCCGATGGAGGCCCTTGCTATTAAGATTGTTGTTGAGCGTGGATGCTCTTTAGGTTGGAGGAGGATCATCTGTGAGTCGGATTCTCAGATTGTTGTGGATTTGTTGAACAACCAAAGGTTGGATGATGTTAGTTGGCAATTGGCTTCTGTGGGTAGACAAATTCTGAGTCTATGCAGCTCCTTGGATTCTGTCTCTTTTTGTCATATCCCTAGAGAGTGGAACAAAGTGGCCGATTGTCTGGCGAAGTGGGCCTCCGAGAATGTGGATGGCTGGGATATTAGTGGAAAGGATGAGCTTCCTTCTAATTATCTTGGGACCCTGGAGAGGTTATTAGTGGAGGACATGAATAGGTAGTGTTGTTGTTGGTTGGTTTGGTGGTGGTCTTATTTTGGTGGGCCTCTAGCCTTTGCTTTGTACTCTAGTTTTGATTGAATAAAATTTTTACCCCTTTTTTCAAAAAAAATTTTAAAAAAAATATGATTTTGTGTTTAATTCATGATTGTTAAATGGTGTGTATGCTTTAGATAAAACTAACTTCTTGCAGCTAAAGGAACTATAGCTTATAGCCAAAGGATTCTAGGTAGATTGCAAGGGAGAGTCCAAAATGTTGAAAATGTGATAGTTACAAGAAATGATGGAAGCGATCATTAAAGTGGTCAATCGTGAGTCACTAGATCATCTAATAAGATGACGGGAGGAAAAAGTCAATATTGATAAGGAAGCCAACGTGGCAGTTTTCACAGAACACGTCTTTGTCAAATTGTTAGGGAAAAGTTTTAATTCTATTTCTCTTCTTCTATCTTTTTCATTATGGTTTCAATTACAAATACTAGGCATCTCCCTATTCTTAAGGGAGAATGGACATATGCATTTATTTTTATTTGTTAGTCCTTGTGTGAATAAAACTCATCTGTAGCCTATATAGTTGGATTGATGGTTGAAGAACAGATTTAGTTATAAAAATATATAGTTAATAGTTCCAATTCTTGTTTCACAGACAATACTTCATTGCTAGCTTTCTATTATTTAGTTGTAATATATATGCACTCATGAATGAGATATTTGTAGAGATTTGTGTCATCTTGTAAGAGTTCAATTCTATTTAATAAAGGTATTTCAATTTACCATTATCATTGGTCGATTCAAGTAGCGTACATTTGATTTTCCCCTGTGGTTACAACAACTCGAGCAAGGGCCACTTGAGGTATTATTCATCCACCTTGATTTATATCATTATATTAGATGATTATGTTGTTGCATTTATTTCAAGTCAACTCTTAATTACGTGTACATGAATAATATCTCGTATCATGAGTTATGCTCTCTAATGTTTCCTTGAATTGTTCAAGTAGTTAGAAGTAAGAGTCAGTAGTGTTAGTGGATTGTAGAGTTCAAGTTTAGCAGTTAACAATTACAGTGTTAAGCCAAAGGTACCCCTAGAATAAGTAGTAGATTAAGTTATTTCCCCTATTTTGCAAGTTAACACTTTATTTACTTTTCCAACATTTACTATTTTCTTGTACATGTGTAGACCACCTACACTTGCTGATATAGGTTGTGTAGAGTCCATGAATGCACATATAGTGCCAGCATCATCAAAAGCTTACGAAGCCCTGGTTGATAATTAAATGAAATCTTTGTGAGGGTTTAGTGAACTGTTCAACTAGGAACTCATCTGAATTATGTGTCTAACACCAAGTTGATTGAGCATTAGAAAGGTCTTACATGTTCCACGTGGCTGAAGAGTGATGTAGCACAATTTTGAACCTTACAAACAAGTCAAAATTGTGATGAAAATCTCATTGATTAGTGTGTTTGCTAACTAGACAAGTTGAAGTGGGTACCCCAGGTGTAGTGTTGAAATCTTCACGTACATAAAATAAAAGGAAATTTGCATGCCTAGTGCAATAGCTCCATTTCAGATACCCCTACCTCTTTAAAACATGTGATAAATTTCCTTTAAGTGATGCAATCAAAGCCCAACACATGGAGGGGGGACATCAGAGGGGTTCCCTTTCATTATGATTATTTACTCCATTCCTGATGTTGATTGAATTACTTTCAAAAATTATCTCAAAGGTTTTGTTTGAGGTCTCAGGAGAGTCTTGGAGGACTAGTTGTTCACAAGTTTCTACCACTAAGACTCCTCATTCTTGGTTGATGTCTCTATTTTTTCAGTTATTTGAATTAGGGGGTTTTGACAACAAATCTTCCATGGGGTCTTCTTTTTCTAACCATGTATAAAAGGAACATTTTTTTTGCTATATATTTTTGTGTTTTTATTAGAAAATATAATCAAATAGAAAGGATTTTTTTTGAATTCATAGAAACACCTAGTGTAAGAACGTAAAGTGTCATTGACAATGACGCCAAAAAGAGATGATTTATCGTTAGGTCTCATACTTTAATTAATTATTGTTTTAACTCAAGTGATGTCCAAGGATGTCTGCAAGAGGATTTCAAACATCTAATCCTATGGGAAATAATTGTGTCAAAAGGAAGGTTAACTAAGAAGTATTTGCAATTGCAAGACTATATAAAAAATAAAGGAAAATAATTCTATAAAATTAGGAAGTGTAATCTATGTGAAATTGTCATACATAAAATTTTCACAAGAAAACCAACAATTTTTTTTGTAATCAAATAAACCACTTCTATTTTCCAACTCTTTGTTGCTCAGACACTTTTGACACCACCGCATCGTTAATAAGACATTAAAAAAAAAAAACATTCTCTAACACTAATGATTTTGATTTGTTATTCGAGTATTACAATCCCGATTCATATTACCCTCCATGACATTATCCCTATATATATATATATATTCATTTGCATATTGTCTTTATTTAATTAAATAGTTTCTTTTTTATAAAAATAAAAATAAAAATTATAAGAATAACTAATGAATATTTCATTTATTTAATTTTATGAACAATATTAAAAGATAAAAAAAAAAACTAAAAGTTACTTTCCCCTTTTAAAGAAATATGCTAAATATCACAATTATTAACTCATTCCCCATTCCCAAGGGCTAGTAGCTCTTTTCCCTATACTTCTTTTTAAATTATGATTTAAAAGAATATTTAAGGATTTCATATGATTTTAGAAAAGGTTCCATAAGGAAAGTATATGTGGAACCCTAAAAAGAAGACCAAAAACATAATCCTTTACTTGGATTCTTTTTTAAATGACCTGTTTTTTTTCCACTCATGAGAGGTGCTAATTTCATTTATGTTAAAAAAAGGTAACATAAAAAGTTCCATTGAATTTATGCAATAAAAGGAGGGCATGCTAAACTTAAATTCCTTTGAACAACATAAGAGACTCACCTGTTTTTTTCAGAAAATTCCATTAGTACACAGATTTTCCAAGCGCTCCTTCCGCTGCCCTAATTTCTTTTGCATGCGTGTTTCATTCTTTTTAATTTATCCATACATTATTTCTTAGTGCCATTCAAAGAAGAGGGGCTAATAAAACATTTGGTTTTCTGTGCACACACGTAATTGGCTTCCACTGTTTAACATTAAGTCACGTGTTATATTCTCGTGAAACCCGTGCTTTACTAATATCAGTTTCCTATAAGTGGATAATGCTAGATAGGAACCTTAGTTCATTTTGCATCTCTTTGTTTTATTAATGAAATGAGTATGAAAGGAAGGATTTAATTATATTAGACTCCAATTTGTAAGAGATCTAAGAGCGGCAAGAGACAAGGTGTTCAAATCGGGTAAAACATCACCAAATAATAAATTTATGGCTTAATATTCTACTACTGTTATGGATATGATTTTCTTATCCTAACTGTTATGATCTACTCACAATGCTAGCCAATTATTCTGTACTGTACTTGGGTGATTGAATATCATGTTTAATATATGTATCAATAGCGATGGTGATGAGATTGCACCCAACCTCGAGACACAGTATGTCACAACTAACAATAGTGTAAGGAGGACATACGATCACATTTAAGCTCACCTCGAGCACCTAATGTCTAATTTATTCAATATAATAGTGTGTATGACTTCACAAGGCCCGTGCAGTAACTTACCACCGCTCTGCTTTTATAAATGACAAATCGTATTTAGATTTTTGGTACATACACCAAAAAGATACAGCTTGTGGGCACAGCTCAAGGGGATGGGAAGTCAAGGAAAGGTGCACGCCTTAAATGCAACGAGTGTCAGAGCCATTAGCCCTTTCCTTCCATTTTCCCAATACAACAAAGGCGTTGATTAAAAAACTAAGCCTAACATTAATGGCGGTGGTCAGAGAGCAGTTGCTTCACAAGACTAATTGATCTTATTATTTGATAGCGATAATGGAGAATTTAAACTAATGTGCTTAATACGCTAGTATTACTATTGTGAGGAGTAAATGATATAAGCTATATGTTGAGCCTATTAATTTCATGCCAAGGACGGTGTGAAGGAGGGTACTGGCAACGATAATGTGAAAAGAGGAAACTAAGATCCTCAATGGCTCTACACGTTAAACTCTAAAATAATGCTAGTGAATGGCGTAGAACCAGGTGAGGCATGGCTAAGAAGCGATTCAAAGGAAGGGTGACCCAATGATGCTTTATTGGATATATACTTGAATGCAACAATATGTTTTTTTCTGTGTCTTTTAGTTAGATGTTTCAATGAAAAGGTTGATTGTAATACCATCTGATCTCACTCAAGCATATAGCATCACTCTTACTTTAACCGAGGTATTTTGTGCCACACCGAGAAAGCACGTCTTTAGGAAGGCAGTTGCTAGTGGTTTCAGATAGGGCGATGAGAGAACGGGTATTGGAGTGTAATTAACACTAGATGATGATGGCTCAGCACACACTAATCCTATGAAATTAACTATCGTTTCTTTGCTTATGCCAATATCATCAGGGAGTTGTGATATAATGAAACGAATAATAGGGCAAACTGGTTTCTACTCATGCACTTTTTCTTGCCAAAGCTTCCAGTTTTCCTATCTGCACCTTGACCAGGGTGACAAGCAGTTCTGAGCCTTGTTTATTTATTTATTTCTTTGTTATTCATGTTGTTTTTATGTTTTTTCTTTTACATTCTGCTTACCTCTAGTAATTTAGATACAACTTCAATACTCTCATAAATATAGAAAATGAAACTAAGATACTGGGGTTTTAGCACAACTAAAACTTTAATCTCAGGCTTAAGAGTTTTGCAGACTTGCAAGATGCTATTTTAGGTTAATAGTTATAGTTCTGGATCTCAGGTCTGTGAATTTCTACCCGTTGCGCCAAACTGGTTCTTACCTTCTCAATGTTACTGATGCCATTGGTAGAGATTGTCACGATTTAAGTGTTTTATTTGACTGTGATAGAAGATACAGGGAGAACGGCACGAGGTGAAGGTTTTATCCTTTCATTGTTATTTTATACTCCCTTGAGTAAGCCACTGTGTATATCTAATTTTCAAAACTCATGAGCCACATTACAACTCTTAGATTAACACTGATATATGTATAAATATTGATGTAGATAATATATTTGCATAGAAATTGCTTATAATGTAAGTAACATTATGGGTTTAGCTTTATAGTTACTTGCAGACACATTAACTATTACAGGTTGATTGAAACAAAATAGCTACCTACTCATGCATATTTGATTTCTACCCAACCAAATACAAGATAACATTCTCTTAACTCCTTTAATTTTTTTAATAGTATTAAACTAAAAATCTGTTTCTTTCCTCTCTTTTTTTGTTTCTCTACTATGTGCTGAGAACTATTGATTTTATCTTATTTCAATCACAACAATGAATAAAAGTCCCATAAACCATAAATAACCATTTAATTTTGTGAACAATATAATTAACATTACAATGTAATGGCACAAAACAAGTGCCTCAAAGAAAGTAAATGACTCCAATATTCCTCTCAAGTATACTACAAGGTTAAGTATCATAATGCAAGCATATTTGAGGAGTAAATTGCTTTTCTTCATTACAACAATTACCATATCCCTACATAAACTCTCATTGTTACAACAGTGTGCAAAAATTAAGTGACTAAGAAAATAATGCATAAAGGTTTACACTTCTCAATTCTCTTTCATGTTACATCAAGATAGCATATTTTTGTAATACATCAAATTTAAGGAAATGTAATGAAGGACACACAACTGAACTAGGCTTGCTCTCCACCCTACCACAATGGCGTCATGGAGCCTCGTGGGCTCTAGCCATACCCCGGAGCAAGTAATTCTCTTAGCTCCATAATGATAAATGGAGCTCTTTCACATTTTTACAAGGAATAAGACCAACATAATACAAGTTACAAAATCCAAATTCTTTACTCTCTATATTTCAACCATGATACCTACTATGGCAACTTTTACGAGGGAATAAACAAAGGAAAATGGGAATAGGAAAAAACTTATCTTTTATTTCTTCCTTAGATGAAGGGATTGAACTCTTGTATCCATCTTTCTTCTCCTCCAAGCCATCTTGATCACTATCTTTTCAAAGAGGTGGACCTCCTCTCCTCTTCTCTTTCCTTCTACCATCTCCTCAAGTTCTCCAAGGAGAAGTGGGTAACACCCACCCCTTCTTCCTCTCCAATATATAGAAATCTCACAAATTGTAACCCTTGGATGGGGAGGTGTGAATGTACCTCCCTCATCAATGAGGGTCTTTTCCTTCTTTAAGAGGGGTACATGCACTTGGACAACCCCTCAATCTTTTCACCCCATCTTTTACTCAAAATTCGTCACTCCTCATTATGAAGACTTTTTAGGAGTCAAATCATGTCCTTGGGGCCCTATTGCATGCCCACTTGACCCCTACCATCATGGTTTAGACCCTAGGGGGTTTATTTATGCATCCCAACCCAAGAAATTGACCAAAAACCCACTTTAAAGACCCACTTAAGGTTCATCCGAGTTTCACACTTGGATACAAGGGTTTCTATCCTTAACCCCAACTTACATCTCCCATGACACACAATTAATACCCTTTCAACCCAGAAGAATAAGCATAATAATTTTATTTCTTCCTAAACTCCAAAATAAGGAAATCCAATACATAACCACCAAAGGATGTCTTTCAATTTTGTTCTCACTGGTTTTCCCTTCTCGCATTGGCACTCTTTCTTTCCTGCACATTACCAATGAAATCATAAGCAACATTCGTATGTCACATTAATTTGGTAACTGAAGTAAGATTTAATTGTACAACAATTTCATTAAAATTCCAATTCATATTCATAGTTTACAAGTGCCTAATACCTTCATGGCAATGATAATAAAACATGTCAAAATGAATACGAGTACATTGTCACACAATCACACTATGCATTTTAAAATATATCTAAGCATCTATTTAGGAGAAATATAACAAAATTAAGATTGTATTATTCACATGTGAGCGAGGGTCTTACAAAATTGGGAAGGTTATATAAATCTCTATTGAAAAAATGAAATTGCATAAGCTAATAAATAAAAAACTATTTCCTAAACTACTAAATGTTAATAATAAAAACTAAACTTCCATCTTTTTTCTTGTTTTTGAAATAAAATTTCAATATAAATGAAATATTCCAATATGTTAGAGTAAATTATATTTAAGCTTAAGTTTTAACTTAGGCAGATAGTTTGCATTTAATAGGGTAATTAGTTTTGTATTCCCGTGTGGGTAATTTTCTTACTCGTCAGCATTTTCATGGCTTTAAAAGCCTATATCATTATGTAATTTAGCATCTCATTTTTATTCACTCTTGTCTCGGTGAAATAGCCTTTGGCTTCTCTCTATTTCATGAAGGTATTTTTTGCAAATGGTTTCTTGGGAATTCGTTGCTCTATCATGGTATCAGAGCCTCCCAATCTGTGAATCCTTCTTGAGAGTTTTCGCTAGAGTGTGTGAGATCATTCATTTTTTGCATTTAAAATTTTCTAAATTTCAAAATTGCCTATTCAATATTCATTTTTCTTGTTGCTGGAAAATATTAGGGAGCCGTGATTTTTCTCTATGTGAGGAGCTGATACTTGGCTGGGCGTTGGAATCCTTGGCAAGGCTTCTTAATGTAATTGGAGACGTGATTCACCTTTTTTGCAGAGAATTTTGCTTGTTTCCAACCATATTTGAAAAGACCCAATTCTTAGTTTGAAAATTGGGCATTTCCCTGGCAGTCACATTTTGATTGTTGAGGGCACAATTTCATAACTGCATTTGGTGGCTGCCATTCAAACCTACATTGAAGTGAAGAAGGCACAATTTCCTTCATTTATGTGGGTTTCACTCCTTTCATGCAAGTGCAATTCATCCTCAGAGGGGTCGATACTCTTCTGTGTGGAGATGTTTTTTTGTTTTGAGAATCAATTTTGGAGGTTGCGATGAAACCTGAAAAGGAGTGCACCAAGCTGAGATTTTTTTTGGTGACTGCAATTTACTGTTGGCTTGACTACATGATCTCATTACACATAGGTGACATCATTTATGGTGTTTCATTGTTGGTTTTTGCATTCAAAATGGGTCTCACCCTTATTCTCCATTGGACATATTGGGGGTAGTCTGTGATTGAACCTGCGTGCATTGAAGACAAAGGAGGTTGTAAATCTCAATCTTTGCTTGGAGTTCCCTGGGTTCGATCTCTCACATGGAGTCATTTTTTTAGCATTGAAGGCCTGGTTGTTTCTGCAGAAGACCGATTCTCTATTTTTGGAGGGTGATTCTTTGTATGAGAGGCCGTGATTTTCATTTTTTTTGTGTAGAGATTTCATTGCTGTGATTGGAAGGCCCAATTCTCATAGAGGCCTGTGGTTGTGTTTCTCTTGGAAGAAGCATTTCAATGTGGCATTTGATTTAATGAAGGTGGATTTACCTCTGTTTGCACTAATATTTCCTGTTTGGAGCCATTCTTGATTGAAGAGCAATCTTTGCTTGATTCCCATTGTGCAATGCCCTTTGGTTTATTGGTGAATATTTTTGAAACTTTATATTTTATACATTTTCCCCTAAATATTTCACTTTAGGGTTTCCATCTTCCTCGTGGCTATTCTTTGTTGGGTGTGAGAAAAATTCACTATTTTTTACCATTGTTAAAGATATTATCCCGCATTCGTAGCATGGAGGACCTTTTATTCATATAGCATTGCAGAGTGATTACTGGTTGTGAGTAAGGCACATAAGATTGTGAAGAGGCTGCCTCTAGCGTGTGGTGCTTTGTGATTGGTGCTCATGTTGATTTGGTGATGGTGCCTTGCTTGAGTTGTAATTTCCTAATTCGGCCTTAAGGGACCCTATTTATTTTTGCCTCTGCTCAAGGATATGGTCACATGCTCAACAAAAAGGTATTTTCGTCACCTTTGCAGTGGTTGAGGAATTTCTCTCATTTTTTGTTGTTTGGTGGTGCTTTTAATTCGTTGAAGTTCAATATTGGTTTTGCCTTTATTTGCAATATTTAGGAGTTTCTAGTTGTTGTTGAAGGTTACTGTCTTGTTGTTTTTTGGAGATTTGTCATAGTTGATTATAGGGTTTTCTTTGCATCCTGCTATGATTATGTTGGAAAAGGGAAATTATACATAGTAGAGAGATGGTATATTGAAGCACTTGAGATGGCTTCATCTTTTTCCATACCTATATAATCTTGTTCCCCTTCTTGGTATGGATAATAAGAAGTTTGCTTGTAATTACAAAAGGGATCATGTCCTAGGAGTTATTACAATGCATAGTGATGATGCCACTTTAGATGTTGTTGATCATTTTGAGTGTCCATATACTCTTTGGATTAAAATTTGGGAGATACATGGAGATCATGATACCTTGCCATTCCCAGATGATCTTGTTTTAGATTGTCTTGTGCCTCTTCATTTTTCAGACAAGATACCCTATGATCCTGCTACTATGCAGGAGTTTGAGGTTTTGGAATACTTTGAGTCTTCAGATGAGGATGACGAGGGTTCTTCAAATGCTCCTTCTCCATTAGAGACAGTTGATGTACCTTTTGCCTTTAGTGTTTCGTTGTGAAGAGTCATTGATTGAGACTCCTATCATTCTTGTTTTGCAGGATCATTCATTTTGTGTTGATGATTCATTGCGCACATCCAGTGATTCATCACTAGTATCTCATTGTCTTCCTAATTGGGATTCTTATTTGTTGAACATTAGTTCATTGTTTGCAAAATCTCATATTTCAGATTTGGAGGACACATTTAAGGTTATATCCCATGGTACAACTGTTGTCACCCCATTTTAGTCTTTGGATATTGTTTAGGATCAGTTTCTAGTGGTACCTTGTTTGTCACCTTCTGTTGTGATTGGGCATGTTCCTGATTGGTTCTTGGCATCATCTTCCAAGGTCTTGGCAACACATGAGTAGATTATAGAGACATCATCATACATATTCATGCTTCTTTGGGAAGCATACCTACATTTGTATTTAGTTTTTTTTCTTCTAAAAGGGAGACAAGTTGTTTGTCGACACAAGATCATGTTTTGTCTTCAGACACTTACCATTTTTGCAGGTGATTACACATTATGGGGGGGCTATATAGTCTCTCTCTTTCCCTCTTTATGGGGGGGCCATTGATTGTATATATATGATGTATGTAGTCCTTTGGGGGTGTGATTGAGTCCTCCATCCATACATCTTTTTTTCTTTCTTTTCTCTCTTCTGGAGAGGGGTTTTTTCGCACAGGTTTTTTCTCCTTTTCTCTGGTTGTGAGAGATCTCTTTTTGCATTGTAAATGGGTACTTAACATGGTTGTGTAGCTAGGACCCATATTGAATTTTTCATCTTCATTCTCCCTAAGTTGCACTTAAGGGGGGTGTTAGAGTAAATTATATTTATGCTTAAGTTTTAACTTAGGCAGATAGTTTGCATTTAATCCTAGGTAATTAGTTTTTTATTCCCATGTGGGTAGTTTTCTTACTTGTCAGCATTTTCATGGCTTTAAAATCTTGTATGATTATGTAATTTAGCATCTCATTTTTATTCACTCTTGTTTTGGTGAAATAACCTTTGGTTTCTCTCTATTTTGTAAAGGTATTTCCTGCAGATAGTTTCTTGGGAATTTGTTACTCTATCACAATAGATTTTCTATTTTTTTTAAAATGGTTTTCAACAACCTATTCTAGAGTTATGGTTTTTGTATTCTTTTACACAAACTCACATATAAATGCAACATATACATAAAATGTCATAGATAACATTGAATACACTAATCATATTGTACACTAAGGACAAGACAATGGATGAAAGGTAAATAACATAGAAGATAATGCAATACGCACACAATACCTTCACCTAAAATCCTTCTTTATTCTCAGCTAGGGTAGAAGTAGAGTGCACCCTTGGTCCACTTGATTTGATTTTTTGATGTGTTGATGGAGGAATGTGGTTGCTTATACAAGTATCATTATGATAGGATTGATAAGATGATAGATCAAATGGATAGCATGAGGATATGATAATGAAATATTAGCTAGGCTATGGAAGAAGTAGATAGAAAAATGCAACATAAGGATATGAATATGGGAGATTATAGCATGGGAAGTAAGGCCTCTCATTTATATAATTTCCAAGAAGGAAATCAAGGGCTGAGATAGATTGGTTAATGGATGGTTAGGATTGAATGAGGATTAGGGCTTGGATATAAAGTTGTAGTTATGTGAATAATATCACACGAGGATAAATGTTAGGTTTGGGATGTGCATTAGGGAATATCTTTATATGAATGAATATTATTAAGAGGTGTGATATGAAATGGATGGATGAGATAAAAAGTTAGATTAACTTTTGGAAAGTCTCTAGGTTAAATGAATCTAGAGAAGGTCTTAGTTAGTCATGTGAGAGGGACACTTGTCACATGATGATAAGTTTAGGTTGTGATCCATGTAAATGGAATCAAATGGCTAGGATTAAATGGATAAGGATTGAGGAAAAAGAGAAATTAGTTAAATAAAAATATTTATTGAATTAAGGGGATCATCATGAAGGGAAAATAATTAAATAAATAATAAACATTTATTTAATTAAAGGATTATGATAAATATGGGAAAAGGATGGGAATAATTAAATAAATAATAATATTTATTTAATTAATGGCTTAGGATATACTAAAATTAGGTGTGGTTGGGTAAGGTCATATTTTAGGTGTCTACATACACATTTAACTTGTATGTTTACAATAACATGAATTATGCAAGTTACATAAATTAATCATGAACTTAGATATTTATCTCTACTTGTATATTTAAATCCTCAATTGAGTGACCAACTTGACAAATGTTTTAAGTTTCTCAATTCATATAATCATCCACAACATGCAATCACACTCTCAACAATCACCAACTAGTCATTCAATAGGTTCTTCTATTATTTATTTTGTAGAGAAAATTAGATATCATAAAATTTTAGAACTATTTATACTAACTATTACAAAGATGCATTTATACTATAACCTATTCCAAAATTGAAGGCATCATGGTAACATGTCGTGATACTTTTAAAAGTTAGTTACATGGATTACATAAATAGAAATTTGATTTTTATTAATTAAAAATTAATTTAACTATTTTTAAATAACTACTGTAAACAAGAAAATTAAATTATGAATATTAGCAGCTTAGGTGGCATCCATAACTTGAGAAAATGTCAAGCCTAAGTCTCCAAAATTATGTTTATAGTGATCCATTCCACGATAATTTTGGCGTAGCTCCAAATATTTCAAAGTTCTATAAAAATGACAACTCTAGAATTCTTCTCTTCTTGATATACATCCTTTTTTTTAGAATTCATCTTTTGACACATAACCCGTGGCCTTACGATCATCAAAATCACAAGAAAAGTAACAAGTATACACACATCAATATTGAATTAAAATTGTACAAAATTATTAAATATTCTTGTTACATTAAGCATGGTTAAGGGTGTATAGGAGTGATGAATGGTAATTTGGTTCTAATGGAGATATAAATGTTTGTACTTATCATTGACCACCAAGAAATTTACTTAATAGTTGTGTTGATGAAACCACTCATTAAAGGAATTCAAAAAATGTTAGTTATTCTTGAAGAGAGCTTGAGACTTCATCTTTAATCATCATGTGGACTGTACTTTATGATTCTTCCATATAAATATATTTGAAACAAACTAGGAAGTAATTTGATGGACCTCATGGTTTGATGTCAAGGCTTGAATAATCCAAGCACATTTGATAGGACATGCAAGATGAACTACTTTGAAATCAATGATCTAGATATTAGGTCATCTACGATACAAAAGCATAGATAAAGACTTAGATGTGTTGCATGCATGCATAAGCAATATAGATATAAGGGTTTACATAAAGAAGAATACAAGAATTGGAACAAACTATTTTATTAATGTGTGTATTTAGTACATGACACACTCTCAAGTTATTGATGAATGTTTTCTCTTATCTACCCTATATCTAACTAAAACTAATCTCCTATTTTCTTATTATTTATGTTACAAATGTATATTTATACATTACATGGTTACAAAAAACAAAGGCCATTATATATGTTGAATTGTTTAGGATTCCACTTATGACACTTCATCTCTTGACCATTAATATTTTATTCAAACATCATGCTGACCAATGATTTGTCATGAAATGACTCTATAAGGTGTGTTGGATTGATGCACTATATTATGATATTTTTCTAAACATTCTACATAAAGTTATGTGCTATATTCCTTATGTATTTTAATGTATATAAGTGTAAATATAGCACTAAACCCAAATAAAGTTAGTAAAATTATTCAACACAATCCCTATCACTACATGAGCGATGAGTGATGCAAAAGGTTGCATAAGATTTGGAAAGTGTCATTTTATTTGTGCACCATGGTTCTAAGCATTTTGCATTCATGGGAATATTATGCAATGAATTGTGAGTGGATGAATGGCATGGGTCTTGGAATTGTGTGGGTTGTGCATGAATGATGATTTGTGTGCAAGATTGTGCATTGTTGTGTAGGTGATTGAGGCTAGAAAGTAGGCTTACATAGTAGCGCATAGATAAATACCATAATTTTTGTTGGGTCCACACTTTTTCCTTCAACCATAAATTTCTAAATTTAAACATCCCAAGTCAACTTGCCTCCAACAAGTTATTCCTTGCCAACTAAATCATGAAATATTCAAATTTATGTATTGGGATTTTGTATAGAAAGAGAAATCCCAAGGTCATTTAGATGATCCATTAATAAGAGAGAATTATCATTCGATCATAAAAGCATTGGCCCATAAATTTCTAAATTCAAATTTAAACATGGGACCAAGTCAACTTGCCTCTAGATAGTTATTCCTTGCCAACTAAATCATAAAATATTCAAATTTATATATTAGGATTTTGTACAGAAAGAGAAATCCCAAGGTCATTTAGAGGATCCATTAATAAGAGAGAGAATTATCATTTGATCATAAAAGAATTGGCTAGATCAAAATTTGTAAATCATAAGGACAACCATAGGTTTTTACATTTTTGCTTGGTGTATATTCCAAATTATTTGAAATTGTTGAATTAATCAAAGGTCTTGACTAGGGTATAATGTGGGAAGTTAATAAACTTTCCTTCCCTAGTAAAAGTTCCAATGATGCTTTTTAGAATCATCATTTTTAGATATTAGAGGTAAAAATATTTTAAAGACTTAAAGTGCAAAGTTCAAGGAAACATTTCTAGGTTCTAAATTATGTATTAGGTTCAAGGGCATGGATACGAAGATCAAATTTGTAGGAGTTGGATTGAACTAGAATATAGTGACAACCACTTTCTAATTTTTAAAGCCTAAAGGTCAAAAATTTGATCATGAAAGTTAGAATTGGACCATAGGGCATGCAAAATTGTTAGGGTTCAGGTAGATTGGAGCAATAAATATTAACAATTATATGCAGATTAAATAACCTAGAAATAACAATGAAGATATACAAAAGTTAACATAGAAATTTACGTGGCTCATCGGCTGAACCTCATAAACTCAACACATCCTATGATTTTGTGTAAGTGCAAACAATTTACAATCTAAGAACACCATACCACCTTGCTTATCTCAATTTGCTTATAACAAACCTTTGAACATACAATTTAGGGTTTGGGTCCTTTTTCTGTTTGATATGTTAGCAACCTTGATGTGTCCTTGAGGAAAAGCGCCAGTATGTCGAGCGGGAAAGCCTTAGCGTGTCAGCAGGAAAAACAGCAGCGTGTAAACAATTTTTTTTTTTGAGGTGATGCCTTGAACCCCATTTCTTGATACGAGTGTACAGTACTTGCATGATCAGTTGCCACATACCAACAAATACAATAGTCTTATAGTTATCACATCGAGAGCTTGCAAGGAAATAAGTACTTTATCATACAAGGACAAATATCACAAGCTATTCAATCTACACAATTTTTTGTAGTATTTTGATATAGTAACTAGAATGAAAGAAAACTAGAACCACAATGAAAGATAAATACTAATATATCATGGAAAAGCCTTTTTGAGAAAAAAAATTTAGCCTCCAAAGCGCCAAAATTAATGTAACTAGAATAAAAGAAAACTAGAACCAGATGAAAGAGAGATACTAATATATCATGGAAAAATCTTTTTTGAGAAAAAAAATTAGCCTCCAAAGCACCAAAATTAGGAATACATCTAAGCATGAAATGCATCAAATGAGAGGTGTAAAATAGTAGAATATACTTATTCATCCAAAATCATATTGTAGAAGCTCATATGAAAAGTATAAATGATTATTACATAGCTTGTAATATTTTTAAAAAGTTGTTACATTTATCAAATTTTTAATATAATGATACTAAAAAATGTTGTAAGAAGATACCCTAACCAAGTGTTATAAACTTCTCTAAGAATACACAAGTAAGCTTGGAGATATTTAGCTATTAATACCCTTTACAATATTTTGACCTTGATATGCTTCATGCATTCATAGCCTTCCTGAAGAATTGGCCATACATGATTTGAAACCCTAGAGAAAGCATGGCACTTGGAAGTATATATGGAAAAAATGAATGATCAACCACTAAAATGAGGAGAGAATTTGTATTTATAACACTTGGGATTCACTTCCTAAAACACACAAAAATCCAACTTAGATTTGGAGTTTCAAATTTACCCATCACATTAATTGTGGTTGTGAGGGTTCAACATTCACCTTTTAAAAATGCACTTAAAAACATGTCCAACAAATTGAATCATGATTTTGGGTAGGAAAACACCATTGAGAGGTCATTGAGGTTGAATCAAGGCCTTAATGGTAGTTTAAAAATTGTTGGGGCAGTTGAAAGAGCATGTTGAGCCTTGACACAAGATTTTGGGCATTCAAGTGTCTAGTGAGAGTTCAAGTCTAGGAGGGACTTAAGGATTAGAGTATGAGGGGCTAAGAGTTAGGAACATGGGCATTGGAACCAGCACACGAGGGATGGAAATGATGTTCGCAGGTTGAAATTCTGAGACTTGCCTAGACTTGGGAAAGAGTGGGGAAGGTCTCTGTGTTTGTGAAATACAAGATGGACTAACATCGAGGACTTGGTGCAGATACGGTTCTACCAATGTGACTTGGGACATGGAACTTGAAAATGTTGGGATTAGGGTTCTTTGGTTAGAGTTTATTTCTAAAATAAAGACTAGCAATTGTTGCAAGACCTTGATGCAGTCCATTGAGTTCGTCCATTCCACGAAAGACTGTAACGAAGGCATAAGAAAAAGAAAACTATAGAGGGTGGGGTTTTGGTTGGGGAACTAAAACATGAGACTTGTTATATGTTTCAATCCACTCAAATATCCACTCAGGCGATATCTAACAAATGGAAAACCATTTAATGTTTGAGAGGGCCATTGACACATTGACATTTAAATAGTTCAAAATGAATACCAATCTGGTGAAAAGTTGGTAAATTTCTTAAAATGACAAGGCACTAACATATTTCTTAATAATTGTTGCGGTAACAATGTGCACTCAGTATACGTTAAGTACAATGGCACACAAGAAACAACAAGGAGATTATGAAAAATTCTATACTAAGTCATCAATAAAACACAAGACACTTTGTGCTCCATGCAGAGTGGCACAAGTGGAGACTTGCAATCATGTGACAAAGGCATCCAGCTAACCTATGAGAGGTGGATACAGAATGATGATTGGGTCTTAACCCGTTGTAATTATCTCTTGAACTGCTTTAATATAAGATGAAGAACCATCTAACTCATTCCTCATAAGCACCTTGGCACTTTACAACACTGGGGAACTTATGCAAGATGGAAACTAAGAAGATATGTAGGCTAGATGAGCCACTAGTTTCTTGCACACATGACAAACTGCAATAAAATGAGATATATCCCAAGAAAATACACAAAACACCAAGTGAAAAACCTTCTGAGATATTTGCTTTGTTATTAGGAGTGATAAGCCCTACATCAACTAGAATGACGACATGTTATACGTACTTCACAATTCAAAGAATGACAAATTTTAGATAAAACACTTTTTGATGAAATGATGACATATGAAGACTCACAAGACTAAGGGGAACAATTTTCATATACAAAGTTTCCCTATAGAATGCTCAGAAATACCCACTATCTGATAAAATGACTTGGACTACAATGCATCATAGAACTATGACATTAAGAAATGAGACTAGCACCCAAAAAGACACTAGTACCTAAAAAGGACACTAGCACAAAATTACTCATGTGCCCTAGTTTGGCACTAAAATCCTACTTTAGCACTGGAGTCTAGAAATTATACTATTGTCATTTTAGCATGTTGTAGTCTTGACTAGAGAATGAACAAATGACTGTTTCTAGGCCTCATACTTAAGGAAAACTCCTCAAACTCATATAAATAAGGTAAAACTAAAAAAATATCCAAATGGCTACAAAGGACTAGGAGACCAAAGTGGACAAGCACACTTGATCTTTAAAATGCAAGTAAATAGAAGATATGCTTTCTAAGGATTGAGAAGTCTATGTAAAGTACTTGAAAATGAGTTCGAGGAAATGATGGATGAAGGGGAATATCTCCAACACACCCCAAGAACTCTCCCACCATGATGAGAACCAATATGACACGATGACACCACCCCATGACGAGTCCTTGTACACAAAACCTAAGAATAGGAAAAAAGAATCTAACATACATTCCAATGATAGCGTAATTGAATGTTCGCTATAACATTACATTCATTTAAAACCCAAATCCAAAGATTCTTTAAGTTTATTTTACCAACATAGTAATAGTATTGAAAAATATATGAAACAACATACATGTTTTGCACCAATGTCGATATGTAGTAAAAATCAATGATAACATTGTCGCCACTTATTTAGGTGGTTTATAATATATTTAATTAGGAGGTTCCAATATATAATACAAGTACATATAAGGACTCAAGTGTCATGAATTATACATTTTCTAAAATCTATTACAATAAAGAATAAATAGATATATGAATCATTTTTCATCTTGTGTGTGGTCCTATACCACTCCAATTGATTTGCTACTCCTCAACGATGGTGAGTGCCACCCAAACATGTGGTAGGTACCCATAGGTCCATCCAATTATGCTATGAGATAACTAGTCGCATGTGACAACAAACACACTCACACAAAACAAAGGAGCATGGATTACACACACACTAAACACTTTGCATACAAAACAATCAAGAACACATGTAATCAAGGTCTCAAGTAAACACATAATATATGGTTGGAGATGGGTCTCATATCAAATACAAATTCCAATAGTAATAAGGAAGAAGATTCTAGTTGAAGGCAAGGAGTTTCATCATAATAGCTCAAAGTTATGGCTTTATGGCCTTGGATATGAATCCTCATTGTAAGATGAAGGGTACCCATATCATATCAAGCCTATGCAAGTGCTCTAAGTATGTTGTCAAATTAACATCTTGGTTCATTTTATTTACTTAATGAAGCTTAATTATCACTTAATTAATAATTCTCACTCATTGTAGCCATCAGAGTCACTTTGGGACTCAACACAACATTGAGAGTCACTCCTTTCCTACACCCTATACCTCAAATCCTAGGTGCATCATATCCAAATACTATTAGAGCATGGCATAGAAATCAATACAAAACAATAGGATAACAAATTAAACATAGTCCAAAAAGATTCTAAATGAAAAATAATGAGTTTTGTTTTTTCTCATTTAAAATCATTCTCAATTCAAAAATTTTGAATTAATTTTCCTAATGTAAAACCGCTTTTTTCAATTCCACCATTAATGAATGATTAAAATTTAAATTTTTAATAAATATTCTTAAAAACTTACAAATTCAAACATGAACAACATTCAGTTGCATTGAAATTCACATTTCTTAATTCATTAAATTTTTATTATAATTATAACTTAAAAATAACATTAAAGAAAATACAAAACAATAATTTAACACAATAAATTCAATCTAAAACTAACATCATATACTACCAATAGAATAGGCATGACTGATTGATTAAAATAAAATAAAAATTTAACTGAGAACTCAAAAATTAGACCTTTAGTAATTCAGTTCAAAGATTGAAAACAAACTCACACATAATGAAAACACTTCCTTTTTAGTATTCAAACCCAGGCTGACCATGATCAAGCAAAATTCCACTCACTGCCATTTATAGCAGGAGGTTTTCAAATATAGAGAAAGTATTTAAAAATGAATCTTGAAAAATACTGTCTCTATACAACAGTTTCCAATTTCTATTTTCTAATTTTTTTCTATTTGTTTCTTTTATCATTCTATATTAATTTAATATTTATTTTTTCTTATATTCAAAGGAATTTTGAATATTAATTTAATTTTATTAATGGAATATTTAACTAATTAAAATAATTTACCTCTTGTTTTCAATGCAATTGGCAACAATTTTCTTTTTCTTTCCTCAACACGATTTTCTAAATACGCTCAAACATTTAACACACAGGCGAACCTTATATAAAATACTAAATACAACGAGTAAAACACACGTTTATAGGTTAGCCACTTTCTTTCAGTGAACTTTAAAATTACCTAATTCAAATTCCTTACTATTTATATAGAGTTGCCACGGGCCGCTCACCTTGATTCAAATACTGTTGGGGCTAACCAGCATATTGAAATGGTATGCGCTATTAACATTGTTGGAGAAATAACCCTTTGTTTGCATATGGGGTGGGAAAATATCCCTATCCCTCCACATTGTGGTCGCTCATCAATATCTTTGCACATATATAAAGCAATCAAATCGTGCCCAATCACTTGTAAAGTACAATGTGTAAGTATATATCGCTGAAATAGTTTCTATTATAAATGCATCATCCAAAATATGAGAATAGTATTATTATAAAAATCTGCTGAACTCGTTTGCATGTAATATTATTATTTATAAAAGGTAAAATAAAATATTAACACTATAAATCTAACTATCACACATATACATTATAAATTTATAATCCTGTACAAAAATCATATAAAAAACACCTTAATAGTAAAAAAAAAAGAAGGAACAACGATCACCACAGCTAAATCTATAGTTGCAAAACAACCAAGTGTAAATGCTAGAGATGTTACATCACTATAAGATATATAATATATGCATGAGATACAACACCTTCTCCAAGAAACTAAATATCCTAATCCATCTTTACCAATTTCTTTATGTTGTAGGTAAATTAGTTGAGCATAATTAATGAGGATTCCTTTATTACACCATCCACCAAGATTTGAACTCCCACAAATATGATATATAAACAATGAAGATGAGATCATACCCTTAATAACTTTGGTGAAGTCGACTCATACTCTTGTATCAAATATCAGATATAAAACCCTTAAAAATGTATCATTTCAAAATTCATTATAAGTGATAAAATATACATACCCTTAAACTCAAACCAAAAGATTCAATCTATACACACAAGCCATCTCTAATATAGGCAATTAGCAAGTTCCAAACTCTCCACTGTCCCAAAACCCAAAACCAGAAAACAGATATCCGGCCGACATTGATAAAGGCCAAAGCCCACAGATTCAAACAGCCTCATCAACATATCATATATAAGAAAAACACAAACATTAAAAACTAAGATTGTCAATCTAATCAACATATCACATTTAATATAAATAAAATCAACTTTAATGACGTACTTATCCAGTGTTCTCCTCAAATGACAACATATTACATCAAAACGGAAAAATCACACGTCCTTCGATAAGATTGCCGCTAACCCTACGAATTTCGCAGTTATCCAGTATCAAAAACTCTAGAAGGTCTCCAGAGCATTTTTGGCAGGGAAGTGGAGCAAATTGTACACACTGACTTTAAATTATGTGACAATCGATCAGGGGCTTGAACCCTGCACCTCTTGACGTTCATTATACGAATTTCTCACTACGTTTTGCAAGGTAGCATCTTCTACGTTTTGCCCTCTTATAGTTTCTGTTTTCAAATCCTTTTACAGAAAATCTATGGGTGATCAACGTAGTTAATATAATTGTTAAAAAAGTAGAGCCACAGGCATAGGGAGCATTAGATAAATTTTGAGGTTAGATTTGGTATATTTCTTGATTTTTCTAAAGAAGCTATGGGTTTTGTTTTGTTGCGGCGACCGCTAGAATCGACTGATTTTCTCAATAAACGGATTAAAATTTGCAGCAGTTTTTCACTGGAAGTTGTATGATGTGAAATCATATCTTTCAGCAGAATGCTTGAGATTTGTAGTAATACATTATTTACACTGAAATTTACTTGATTGTAGGTAGTCCATTTTTTCTAAACGTTTTTGTTTATAATTTTTTTTTTTTTTTTTTCCTGTCCAATGGTCTCAGTCATTGTTACTTAGCAATCTGGGAGCATACCCTTTGGAGCCGAGGGGATTGAACCCGAGACAGGTTTTTACAAGTGCCCTCCATTGTTATTACACCACAACCGTTAGGTCTTATGTTTTTCATGGTTGTTTGTAATCTTTTCTTTTTTCTTGTAGCTGGTACAAAAGTTCGTATATTACCAAAATAAAAAAATAATACGGTTGCCAGGGATCTGAGAGACAAATGTTCGCTACGGCAGCCCTAGGCCATGCATACATAAGAAGCTTGGAATTGCCTCGGTGGAAGGAATAATACACACACCCAACTACAAAGGACCAGTATCTAAAGCGGTAGAGCATTCCAGCATAACGAGCCTAGTCATGGGGTTGCCCAAGGTTTGAATCCTGGCAGTTTTCCTTAGAACAAGCTTCTCTTGTGAAGACAGCGACCACCTACAAAACAACAGCAGAACAATGACTGCCAAAGCCAAAAATAGAAATGATCTGATAGGAGAGAAGCCACAGGAACGTGGAGTTCAAATAAGGAGGAGAAAGCGAGCTAATTTTGACGGTGGATGATGATGTGAGTTTCTGTGGCACTTATTCAATTTATCCACTATTTGGGTATTGCAGGTAGCACACATGGCATTGTAACTGTGAGGGATATTTGAATTTCCTTTTAAAATTTCTCTGACAAGACCATAAACATCTGAAGAGCACACAAAAAATACTGAGAGGGGGGAGGGGAGGGCGAGGGGGTGAATCAGTATTTTAAACTTTTGAAATTTAAAACCATCCAAATCAGCAAAGTAAAACAGTAAGAGCAAGTATAAAAAAAGATGAACATGGATTTCATGTGGAAAACCCTTTTTGGTAAAAAACCTTGGCAGAACTATGCTTATATTCACTTTAAAGGGCACCAACCCAGATTACAAAAGTGAGCACCAACTCACTGGAAGCACCAACTTCCCTGAAGTACCAACTTTGAACAGCTGAAGCACCAACTTCAGCGTGAGCACCAATTCACAGAAGAATATCATAACGCTCCAACTCTGATTTTTGACATTGAAAACTGTCCTTCACATCAACTGATACTATCTTGCTTGCAAATCCACTGTCCAAATTCAGAAAACCTTTTTGTTTAAAAATCACTTCATATTTGATGTCGCTGCCCAGGTTTATAAATGACATATATGTGCAGAAATACTTCACCCAAACAACGCACACCCATTGTTCTCAAAATCAGTGCTGCTCAGAAATCACCATCAAATAGCATTGACTCTTACCATGCATAAACTCAGAGGTTTTTGCTGATAATGTTCAAGCCACTCACACCTCAAAAAAATCGATCAGAAAATCATTAGCATTATGAATCTACAGCAATAGAAAAACATCACTACACCCACATGGTTGACCAGAAAGAAAAAGGACGTTTCAAAGATTTCTGTGATCTAGTAAACAATAACCATGATTCCAAATTTCTGCAAACGCCATTGATTAACAACTTCGCTAGAATATAATCTCTGCCACATACACACTGCCTGTATAATGGAGAAGGATAGCGATAACATCACTCACACTACTGCATATTGACTAAAGAGAAATATATCTATGTAAAAAAATGGCCATCACATGGCTTAGGGCTTCTCAAAACACACACAGGAGATAAAATTTCCGCACACAGTTGACTTTCCAATAAAACCCGATAATGAATATGGCATTATCAATTGACCACGGGCATAGTCTCTTTCACATTTTCAGACTCCGCATACAAAACTGTATAAACTCTTGCGTCAGAACATATACGCACGCAGAAACAGTCTGTAGCCCGAGTCTAAATAAAAATGCAAAGACGTTACTCACCATGTCTGAGGTCTCCTCTTTCATACACTTCAACTCACAAAAAAACGCCACGTTACTTGCCAGATTCACCGAGAGAAATCAAAGCTCAGACACGCATTGGTATAAATAAAAGGCATAGATAAGAGGTTTTTAATGACTACAACTTCTTCAGAAGAGCCAACATTGAACACAGCCTTCGAATAGCATCTGCAAGAGAATGTCACACAATAAATACGAGCCATTATAAGCCGTCCAATAAAAAAAATGAAGCCGTCGGCAGTTAAAGTAGACAAGCCAGAGATTCATGAGCCGCCGCATAATAAAGAAATTCAACTCCACGACTTAGAGAAAGTTCCAAATAATCGACGGAAATCAATGAAGCCGTCGCTGCAGTGTATGTGAGGAAATATATAGAAATTTGTCCAAGTATTCGCATTGGACATGTTCTATCTTTAAACCACCCACAAATACTTGACTCGACCCTTGAAAAGTCAAGGCTGAGATGGCATAACTGCTGATAAGCAAAAACTGATATGGCATTTGACTTGCTGACTTGCAATGCTGACACAATCAAACCATTCCAATTACATATGCAAGGTTCAATTTATTCGCAATACAAAAACTGAGACAGGACACCTTCGACATCAAAGACAAAAATACTTCAAGAACATCCTCCATAGTGGCTGATATCAAATTATCAGATAATGGAAGAAATATTGACTCAAAGACATCGAATATGGGTTCCCTGTGGGAGTGTAACTAATGCCTGAAAGTTTGTTTTCCTTAACCACAATATTCTGATGCTTTTTAGCCTTTGTCAATGCCTTGGAAGATGAATTGCTGGTTTATGCTGGCTTTGATCATAATCAGATTGGCACTTGAGAGAGAGATTAAAAGTAAAATTCACATATAAATGCCATTGGCCAAATTTTATGCTGTACTGTTTGATCCTGTATGTTAACTACTTGTTGTTTCAAATATCAGTCCAGTGTTACTGATTTACAAGACAATCAGATTGGTCTGGAAACTCACCTGTTTGATCCCTGGCATTTAACGCATCAAAATGAAAGCAAATTATGGCCATTGAGAGCTTCCAAAACAAGATCCTCCATTTTTGTAGGGGACAGAAGTAGCTTAAGTTAATAAATTTGGATTTTCATTGTGACTCTCCCTTCCACCCACTGAATCGGATAATTGTGCTTTTTATAAAAACCATCCTAATCATTATTCTGTTTCTCACCAATGCAATTGTCCCTATATGACTAAAATTTGAAGAGGACCAAAATGAGCAGCCATAATGAGCATACACACATATATATACACATACGAATGCTACAGATTGCAATAATCAATATATGCAGGATAATAACTGAGATGTGCCATTAACAGGGCCACCCTTGAGGTTCAAGCGCCATTTAAGGCCAAAGGAAGTGTAGGACAAAAGTTGGATGGACTGATTTCCCTTCATGGATGCTCCTTCTTGTGCTTGGGTGCCTCATAATGGTATACACACACTACATGATTTACAACAGGGCACACAAAAAGACCTTCCTCATGTATCTTTGCTTTCATTCTCAAAGACACAGGTTTTGTTATCTTAGGATGAGAAGAGAGACATAAATTGGAGATGGCAGGGATTGTGACCAAAATATCCTAGCAACTGTTGAAGGTCTTCCCAAATGTCTCTCGTGCTCAATCACATCTCAGAATCAGAGAGCATCCCTAGGGTCAGTTGGTATGTCTCCCATTTACTATGGTTGTCAGGGGGTTATCACTGAGGCATTTCTCATTGAAGCTAAGGCAATCCAAATGCTTTGCTATTATTTTGTCTCTTGTATTTCCATTTTACCATGTGAAAATAGCTTTCCTTGGGATTGGCATCCCAAAATTTGTGAGCGGTGATTAAAATCTCGAAGTGATCCTTGAGAGATGAGTTGGAACTGTCTCTTTTCTTTGTTTGATCCCATAGTTTAGTGTTTTAATTCTCCCTCCATGACAAACATAAACCATGAATTCTGGAGTGTCAATCTATGTAATTCCATCGGCAGTTCCATTCTTTGATTAGCCAGAACTGGAGCATACAAACAAAAGGCCACAAGATAGAATTTCTACCTGGCATTGATATTTAACTCCCATTCAATGTTTTTTGGATTTCAGAGGTTGACAGTTAAGTTTGAGGGGATTCCAGAGGATGGCAATTTGCTTGGATTCTCTCTGCACCTATTTTCATCAGCTGTGATCTTCCAAATCACTTGCAACCAGTTATTGATTCTCTCTTTTGAGAATTTTGTTTCCTGTAAAAGCAAATTGTCTAGTTTTCCCATCTGAATCTGACACTTGAGAAACCTTCCCTTGAAGGGAATATTTTGTCTTAGGATATTCTGTGAGATGACAAAGTTATTCTTATTGAAATTGACACTAAGGAGAGCCAGAGGCTCTAACACCACAATCAATTGGTCATCTTTAACACACTATACTTGCATTACAATGGCTTTATAAAGCCTTTATTCTTTCTAACTACTCAAACCACCACATAACCAACACCTTTTAATAAATTAACAATAGTATGTTAATTTATTATTTATTATCTATTTACTATTAACCTATGTTATGCACTAATTCCTAATACCCCCTTTAGTGCCAAGATTGGAACTTTATGTAAGAGCTGCATCAATGGTTGGCTTTGGTAGGTTGTCACCTCCATCTTCTTCTACAATGCTGAGGTTCAACTATTTCATGTTGGCCGCCTTCAATGAAATTTTTTCTTGGATGTTGGTTTCCACCAATAATGCATCCTTTTACAAAACAAACAGCCACTTGGAGAAATATATTCTCTTACAAAAGTCGCCTATGCAATGCAATTGACACATATTATCGACCTCCAAATATTATAGCCTCCAGCAGTATAGAAAACAATTAAACATTCTCTAATTTTTATGACACGGTGATGTTTAGAAACAAAGCATATAAAAGAACTTCCATACATGCCATTGTAACTATCTCCATTATTGAATATTGAAATTGATTTTTCTTCTATTTTCTGTGTGCTGAGAATGGCAATGACAAAGTTTTGCAGCAGCTGAAAGTAAAATGGCAGCAATGATATTCTGCTAGGTTGACGTTATTGTGCCTGCACTCCAATTTCCTTTGAAGGAAAGAAACAGAAGGTTGCTGAAAACCCAGGCTCTCAGGAATGAATCTGCACTTTACATGTCTGAAATTTGTGCCCAGTTGCTTCAGTAACAACTTTGAGAACCTCATTATGAGGGAAATGTTGTGCTTCCAGACATACAAACCTTGGATCTTGGCAGTTTTATTTGGGCATACCCAAGAATCCAAACCACACCAAAGCAAATGACAAAACTACTTTTCATAAAATATCCATTTAACCTAGAAATGTGAAACATGAATCTTCCAATTGTTTCAGATGATCACTTATATTCAAAATTAGGCACAGACATACTGCAGCTTTTGCTGTTTTGGATCTTCTTCTTACCTCCAAGAAAAAAAATTAAACCAAGAAGAAGATTTTGTGCTTTGGGTTCTCTTAAATTGGGTGTGTAGCAGGAATCCATTTAAAGCTGGGGTCACAATCTAACAAGGTATAGCAGTCATTACTTTTGCAATGACGGATGCTGAATGAAAACATATGATCTGAACATATTTAGTCAACCTTGACAAATATGAATTTGATGCCATGTCCAGTTTTGATATGAAAGCCAAGTGCTCTATTGTACCATGCTGCAGCTTCTTGTTGCCCTTGCTTGAATCTCAAATCAGGCTTATCACTTTCTTATATTCGCTTTAGATAATATGCCACACAATGATCAGTGCTTATTACCATTCACAATGTATGATCTGGGAAGCAACTATCTACGAACAAAACTCAAACCTCTTTTTTTCATTTTTTTTTAATTTATTTTTTCTGATTTTTTTTCATGAAAATCAATAGAATGAAGCCAAAACAATGTAAAGAATGAACAGGATGGAGAGAAGAGAGAGAGCAAATGCAGATGGATGATGAATGTTGCAGATTTGCATGTTGTCTGCATTGCACGTTTATTGACAAAATGTAAGAATGGTGGATGGAAAAGCAATGGCTGCTGCATGTGGTCTTCACTGTATCACTGTTGTATAAACTGCTTTGAAGAAGGAACGATGAGTGAATGGAAGGTGAAAAAGAGGTCCAAAAATCTTGCTTTGGTACCATATTGAGTTTACAACATGAAGGAGATTCAGAGGCTCTAACACCACAATCAATTGGTCATCTTCAATGCACTATAATTGCATTACAATGGCTTTATAAGTCCTTTCTTCTTTCTAACTACCCCAACCACCACATAACTAACTCTTATTGATAAATTAACAATAGTATGTTAATTTATTATTTATTATTTATTATATATTAACTGTTGACCTATGTTATGCACTAATTCCTGACATTTCTTCCAAGAATTTTTGGAATATTTGGCCTTGTTTAAGGCATCCCTATCCAAGATTAATTTCCTATTTCTAACAAATAGTGCCTCTTTTGTTTGAGCATTTTGTCTTCCTCTTCATTAGGGGACTTTATTTATGTTTTTTTTAATAAAAAAAATTATTATTTTTTACTTTCTTTCTATGTTTGTATTTATTGTTTTTTTTAATTCTTGTAGTTAGTAGTTTGACTAAGATTGGGGCATCCATAGATTAAAAAATAAAAACTTGCAAAAAACTTCCTGACTCACAAGTTCTTGTGAGACAAAATTGCTTCCAAGGCACTTGCTCAAAAACTTGGGGGCTTTTTTTTCATAAATTTGGTAAGTTAATTGCCAAAGATGTGGCAAAACTTGGCAAAAACTTGCTTAAATCTGTGAGGACACTGTAGGAATTGTGCCATGTGAAGACACCCTCAACCATGCACATGACAAACACCAAAAATATGCAATCCTGTGGTCACATTTCTAGTCTCAGACTGTTGAGGGCACATTGTTTGATCGTGTGTGGGTAATTAAATGTTTGTTGTTTGTCTAAGTGTAGGAGGGTGTTGGGCATTTCTAGGTATGAACGGGTAGCTTGTGGTCATGAACAAGCGATTTACAATCACTTGTTGGGTTTTGGTAAGTTTTTGTCGAGTTGTCAAGTTCATGTCAAATTTAGGCCTGCCAAGTTTTGTCAAGTCACAAGTTTTTAAACTATCTGAGCATCAATTAGGAGCACTAAGTATTTAATACCTTCCTTGATTTCCTTAATTGTTTCTTAATCCTTCGAATTTTTCTATCCTATTCAATGGTTTTGGGGTTGCTCTTCCTTATTTTCCTATGGTCATGATGTTTCTAGATTTATATATATTAACATTTCTTAAATATTACATTTCATAACCATCTAAAATATTAGGGTACAAAATTACATAGTATGTTTATAGTGAATAATTAAGGAAACAAAAGAATATATACTTAGTAACTACAAAGTCTCCTATATATATTAACATTTCTCAAATATTACATTTCATAATGATCTAAAATATCAGGTTACAAAAGTACATAGTATGTTTATAGTGAATAATTAAGGAAACAAAAGATTGTATACTTAGTAACTACATTTGGCTTTTGATTTTAGTAGAAGAAATAAAAGCATTGAACAAATGATGTCCCCAATCTGTTATATACATATTAATGTTTCTCAAATCTTACATTTCATAACAATCTAGAATATCAAGATACAAAATTACATAGTATGTTTATAGTGAATAGTCAAGGAAACAAAATATTGTATATTTAGTAACTACATTATCTCTTGATTTCAACAAAAGAAATAGAAGCATCGATCATATGATGTGCCCATTCTGTTATTCTGTAGAACTTAACAATTGAAGTATACTACCTAAGGATCACTATGTTTTTACATTTAAAGCATAATGAGAAATAATAGCATGTTAGCATATGATCCTAATGTTACATTGTTTGGAGAGCATCAAAACATATCAAGCAAATTGTTGTGTCCAACTTTTTTGAGGTGCCTGTTGTCACTTGAAATTGCATCCTTATTGAACCTAGCTCAATATTTTGAAGACACAATGGGAATGATCTCTCAAGTGTGGGACCTTGCTAACCTTTCTAAGCCTAAGTGTAGGTGTTGATTCAACTCAACATAGATTAAAACTAATGCCTGCTCCTACTCTAATAATTCACAAGAAAAGGAAGAAGGAAACCAATTGAAAAGA
>VDFB02391547.1:0-28159 GCA_007258455.2 Sequoia sempervirens
GTTCAATGCAAGTGTTGTTAATAATCTAAGTTCCACAATTTATTTTAATTAGAGACTAAATATCAACTTTTTCTTATTCTAGGGATTCATGTAGGTTGGCATGAAATAATAATATTGGGATCAATGCAGATTAGTATTAATATTTATATGGTTAATAGCAAAAATGTTGACCATATACAGTTATGGGGCTCTAACATTAGTATTAATAGGAACATTTATTTTCACAAGTATGGTATATTATTCGTTAAGGAGGTATCTCTTCTTTATGCATTGTGTATATAAACAATCGGAACAATAATAATGACGATAATACTTATATCATAAAATTTATCAAGAAAAATAGTATAATTTTATCATTGCCAAAATTGTTACTCTTAATAGTGATATCTTGGTGTGTGTGTGTTCTAAGAGGTTAAGAATATTTATGGCAGAGGATGCTACCTTATTGCACCTAGTAGGAACAATAGTAGTGCTCTACATTAAATGTTAAAAAAAAAACAAAACAAAAAAAAATTGGGTTTTTTGCGTGTTTATTTTTTTTCAGGCATGACAACACCAAAATAAAAGATGATTAAAGAGACATCTGTTTGCTTTCAAGCCTCCATGAGGCCATTTGTAAAAATATATTTTAGGAAGGTTTAGAATTAAAAATTCAATAAGGTCCCTCAAGACCATTTAAATTTTTTTGAGTATAATTGGTCTTATATGGCCATATTTAAGGTTTCTAAGTGATTAGTGTGTGTGTCCAAGTCAATTTGTTCAAAATTGCAAATATGCACAAATAATGTTAAGTAAAAGTTGTAAAAGTGTCAAATTGGGAAGTTTGAGAGTCATGGAAGTTAGATGGTGGTTGGAGTCAATTATTTGATGTTTTTTATGGTTTTTAAGAGCATAAATATGCCTCTTAGATCTCGAGGCAGCAAGGAGGAATGTAAATAATGGATGTAAATGAGAGAAACCTATGTTCTTTATGTGAAATTCTATATTTTTAACTAAAAATATGTGTTACAGAGTATTGTACAACTACAAAATTCAATATTTTTTAGAGTAATTCATATAATTTTTTATCCCTATGATTATACAGCACTTTATTTTTATTTCATTCATTTTTATGAAGATTTGACCGAGATATTGTAATTTTAGTGAAAACGGGTAGAAACCCTGATGTAGGGTACCCGAGAGCATTCAAAATGAAGTTTCTTTCATTTCAGAGGATGAAATCTTCCTAAAATTTGTAACAAGGTATCATGATATGTAATTTTTATGATTTAAAAGCTTTAGAGAACAAAATTTAGGTTTTGAATGGGTTTTGTAAGGCCCTAAGTCTGGAAAATGTGCTACAAACTGGTAAAACCAATATTTAGGGTGATTTTAAGAATTTTGGTTGTGTGTTTGGAGTTTTTAAGGGTTATATTGATTTTAATGGTACTTAGTCATATTTTGAGGGGATCCATGAAATTATTTTAGGTCCATAATGGTTTTTGTTGAATTTGTTTGTTGATTTTTCTTGACTATGTTGTTGCAGTCCCATATTGGAGTCCAAATTGGAGGTTTAGACTAGGTGCTTGGTGAAATGAATTGAATGAAGAATGGGAGGAGATATAATTTGGATATGCAGGTATATTTCTAGATTTATAAGGCTTTAGGAAGTAGGTATGAACCTGGAAATGTAAGTTTTCTCTTTGTTGTGGTCTAGTTAGACCTATTTGCTATTCAGGACAGTTTTTGCATACTTGAAGTTCTCTACATTGAACGACCATTTTAACTTATTGAAAGGAGTTATTTTGGAAAGGTATTGTATGCCTATGAATCTAGTTAGAGAACATGGAGATTCCTTATTTGTTATGTGTTCATATTGGGTTAATATTGTGAGCTTAATAGGCCTAATTGTTGCTTTGGATAGACAACTTGTAAAAGTTTTGATGTTTGAGTTCTATCAGTTGGTTATTGGGATTCAACTATTCATATTGGTTATGTTAAAATAATTATGTTGATTCTACAAGATATTTGGGCCTTATATCTATTTGGGTATCTTGAAATCAAGGAAATTGTCAAGAAAGTTTCCTTGAGGATGGATGAATAAGTTGAAACCCATTGTTGTGAAATATGTTCCCTATGAGTTGAATTGTGAATCCCCTTGATCCACATAAAATTGGTATTAGAGGTCAGCAAAAGAACTGGGCTAGTGTTGGTTTGTGGTTTTTTTGCAAGTTGTTTCCAACGAAATGCAGAGAAAAGTTCAATAGAAGCAAGGAGATACTTGCTTTTGAAGATGGATTTGGTGAGAAGATTGAGAAGACATTTTCTGGTAGAGGAAGAGAGGAAAAAGAAGAAACAAGAGATAAAAGAGAGGAAGAGAAAAGAGAAAGAGATGAGGCAAAAGGAGATTGATCAAGAAATCAAAGAGTTGAAGGAAAGGATAGAACAGTTGCTCAAAAGAGTCACATGTTGGCACTTGAAGATCAAGAAAGCGGTCACATGGCCTATTGAGAAGATTAGGATGAAGAGAAGACAAGAAAGAAAGCAAGATAAGAAGATGAAGACTATGTTGAAGGCAGAACAAAGCAAACAAGTTGCAGTAGTTATTGTTGATGATGAAGAGTTCAAGCAAGTGGAAAAAGAAGAGTATTTAGAGGTTGAAGGCCTTGAAGACATGAAGACAATAAATGTAGAAGAATATTCAATGGTAAAGATAGAAGATTCAATGGTAAAGGTAGAAGATTTAATGGTAAAGGGAGAAGAATATGATGGAGTGATGTCTAAATCTGATAAAGAAGAGGACAAAGGTAGAATGGATTTGCTATTGAGGTATGAGAATGAAATGTTTACTTCATTATTTCATAAAGAGATTAATGGCTTATTTAGTTTTCTGCACATGGAATCTTATGTTCATGAAGAGGAAGAAAAAATATATACATTATAGTTGTAGGAAAATAAAGGTTTAGGGATTGTGGATGAGATTGAACATGTACATGATGGGAAGATTGAAAGAAGATACCTTCTTCTTGTTGTCTTTGTAATTTCAAGGAAGAAAAGACCATGGGTTAATATTAAGGGACAATTTTTTGTGATTTCAGCTGAGGATACTTTACTTTTTTCACTTCTTTTACACTTGGTAACCTCAAGGGACTTGAGTTTTTTCTTAAAGGGGAGAATGGTCCAGGAGCACTTGTTTGCTTACAAGCCTCCATGAGGCCCATTTGTAAATAAATATTTTAGGAAGGTTTAGAGGTCATTCAATAAGTTCTCTCAAGACCATTTAAATGTTTTTAGATCATTTATTAGGTGTTTGCATAGGTCCAGGGGTATTTTTGGTGTCAAGATTATCATTTGTTGTCAACAACAAGAATTGTAGCCCTCGGTGGAATTTTGGGAAAAAATGTAATGGGATGAATTTTTTTTAGTATAATTGGCCTTATATGGTCATATTGAAGGTGTCTAAGTTATTAGTGTGTTTTTCCAAGTCAATTTGTTCAAAATTGCAAATATGCACAAATAATGCTAAGAAAAAGTTGTAAAAGTGTCATAATTGGGAAGTTTAAGAGTCATGGAAGTTAGATGGTGGTTGGATTCAATTAGTTGAAGGTTGTTATTGTTTTTAGTAGCATAAATATACCTCCTATATCTTGAGGTAGCAAGGAGGAATGTAAATAATGAATGTAAATGAGAGAAACCTATGTTCTTTATGTGAAATTCTGCATTTTTAACTAAAAATCTATGTTACAGAGTATTGTACGACTACAAAATTCAATATTTTGTAGGGTAAGTCATCTTATATTTTATCCCTATGAGTCTAAAGAACTTTAGTTTTTATTTCATTCATTTTTATGAAGATTTGACTAAGATATTTAATTTTAGTGAAAATGGGTAGAAACCCTGATGTAGGGTACCCGAGAGCATTCAAAATGAAGTTTCTTTCATTTCAGAGGGTGAAATCTTCCTAAAATTTGTGAGAAGGAAAATATATGGCATCTTGATGATTTCAAAGCTTTAGAGAACAAAATTTAGGTTTTGAATGGGTTTTGTAAGGCCCTAAATCTGGAAAAAGTGCTACAAACTAGTAAAACCAGTATTTAGGGTGATTTTAAGAATTTTGTTTGTGTGTTTGGAGTTTTTAAAGGGTGATATTGCTTCTGATGGTGATTAGTCATAATTTTATGGGATCCATGAAATAATTTAAGGGCCATAATGGTTTTTGTTCAATTTGTTTGTTGATTTTTCTTGACTATGTTGTTGTAGTCCCATATCGGAGTCCAAATTGGAGGTTTAGATTGGGTGCTTGGTTAAATGACTTGAATGAAGAATGGGAGGAGGTATGATTTGGTTGTGAAGGTACATTTCCAAATTTCTAAGGCTTTAGGAAGTAGGGATGAAGTTTGAAATATAAGTTTGCTCTTTGATGTGGTCTAGTTAGACATATTTATTATTTAGGATGATTTTTGCATACTTGAAGTTCTCTACCTTGAGTGACCATTTTAAATTATTGAAAGGAGTTATTTTGGAAATATATTGTATGCCTATGAATCTAGTTAGAGAACATGTATATTCCTTATTCTTTATGTGTTCATATTGGGTGAATATTGTGAACTTAATAGGCCTAATTGTTGCTTTGGATAGACAACTTGTAAAATTTTTGATGTCTGAGTTCTATCAGTTGGTTTTTGGGATTAAAACAGTCATATTGGTGATGTTAAAAGCATTTTTTTTTATTCTACAAGATATTTTGGGCCTTATCTTTTTTTTGGTATCTTGAAATCAAGGAAATTGTCAAGGAAGTTGCCTTGAGGATGGATGAATAAGTTGAAACCCATTGTTGTGAAATATGTTCCCTATGAGTTGAATTGTGAATCCTCTTGCTTTGCATCAAAAGATAGGAAAAAGAAAGGAAAAAAGGAAAAGGAAAAATGAAGACTACAATGGATCAAGCTTTGACTAGCCATCCAATGTGGTGGATTTGGTCTAGGCTATTTTTTCAAAAGGGTTTACAAGTGGAACACATTGTCCACTATGCAAACAAAACACATGCTCACAAGGGCTAGTGGGAGCTAGATGTCCACTAGGTGAGCCCCAGGGGACAATATCAAAGCGATACCCCCATGACTTTAATAAGGTAAAAAAATGCATGCTCACAAGGGCTATTGAATCTAGGTGTTCACTAGGTGATCCCCAGGGGAAGATATCAAAGCCATAACTCCATGACTTTAATAAGGTACAAAAATGCACACTCACAAGGGTTGGTCAAGATAGGTATTCACTAGGTGAGCCCCAAGGAACCATATCAAAGCCATACCTCCATGACTTTAATAAGGTACCAAAAAAAAAAGCAATAAAAAAGAAGGGATGCTCAAAGGGATTTTTCTTAGTTCATGTGAGGTCTTAATCTTAGGGGACATTATTCCTAATGTCTCCAAGAGAGGAGATTTTGAAGGATAAAATATTCACAACTTAGGGAATGTACTATGTCACTTCACCACTAAGAGGAATGTAATATGCTAAGATAGATCAAGCTCTTGAAGGACACTACTCCCAATTTCACCACAAAGAGGTAAAACACATCACATGAAGCAAGAAAATCACATCAAGGAACATGGAAAATGCAAATGAAATCATCTCAAAATAATGCCAATATATGCCTCCACTTTAAAGAAATTTCTAAAACCATGATGTGAGCAATTATTTTAAAGTAGCCAAAAGGAAAAGGAAAGGAAAGGGTTTCCCCCAAAAAACACATAAGGGATCTATGGATTTGAGATTGATGTTTATGTCTTTGCTACAATGACTATTACGAAGTTGAGAGCTAGCAAGTGCATTTTACAAATAAACATAGAACTGGAATAATGACACAAAGAGCATAGAAAATAGAAAACCTTTTTGGTTCAACATGGAAGAATGGGAATGTCTTGATGCCTTGTATCATCCCCAAAAGGAAAAATGAAAAAAATGAAAATGAAAGAAAGATAATGAAAACTATTTTGGGTCAACATGGGAAGAGTTATAGGATGTGTCAGTTCATACATCATCACAAAGGAAAACACAATGAAAGGAAAATGAAAAGATAAAAAAGGGAAAATTATATGACATATATAGAAGAATGAAGAATCTGAAATAAGAGGAATGCACATAGAAGGGAAGATCCATATAGAGACTTCACAAAGGGGACCACGTTACACATGCAATCCAAACAAAAGAAATGAAAATACTAGTAAAGGAACTGTGTGAGTTGAACCATCCATGCATATCTCCATCCCATCCCAGTCTTGTTTTAGTATATGTAGAGATGCTTAGATCACTGAGTAGGGGGACAACATTAGTGGCTACTAGGAGAATCACTAGGCTCAAGCATGGCCAGCTAATTTTTATCCAAGCTCATCTTAGGAGGATCTATCCACTTGAGTTGTGGTAATACAAGTTAACCACAACAAGAGGGACAGAAAATGATAATATCCATAGAAAGGTTTTATTCCATGTGTTGGAAGTAGAATTTTTTACAGAGCTACTGAGGTAGAGAGGCTCATCATTTATTATGTCCAGAGTTTGAGTTTTGATTTTCAATGTTGTTCTCATCATTCATCTTTCGAGCAATAGCATGATGCCTACACCTATGCTCTCTAGCATTATGGTTTCTTTTGTTACATTTTTCAAGTTGCGTTTGTGTAGGAGTGGGTTTTTCAACCATAGGTTCCTTTTCTTCTTGTGAAGGAAGAATTGAAGAAACCATAGAAGGTTCTTCAACCACTTTCTCTTTGGCTTTATAAATTTTCTTAGGAGGTGGATTAGGACTTGTTTGGTTTTCTCTAGGTCTCTTTTAAGAAATATATAAGGGATTGTTCATGGATGGGTCTTGGTTTCTTGTAGGGGCTTTAGGTTCAATATTGTTGTCTTTAGGTGGTAGAGGTTCAAGCATAGGTAGAGGTTCAACCATGGGTGGAGTCATGTTCTCAAGGGATAATTTGGCTATGCGTTTTGCTTTGAAATTTTGATAGGAAAGAAAAAGGAAGTCTTCATGAAGTCTTATAGGTTCTATAGACTTGGGAAAAAAATAATCTAAGGAAAATTTTCCATGAGAAGATGGTGGTCTAGAGCCACTATGGTTCATAATAAATATTTCATTGCCGACTAGAAACTCTAAGCACTTATAGACAATAGATGTGATCGCCATCATGGAGTTGAGCCATTTGTAACCCAATTTCACATGAAATTTATCTTAATTAGAGATGATAGAGAATGATACATTTTATTTCTTTGGTCCTACTTGTAAAGGGAGTGTGATTGATCCCATCGTAGCATGATCACAACTATAATGTGTTTTAATCCATGCTTTTGGTTTATCATATCTATCTTGAGTAAGTTCATTCACATATAAAAGTTCTTTTGTTATCACATTGTCTCCACAAATGGGAAGAATTAAAATCCTGAGAGTGGGCCTATTATTGATTCTTTTGGCTATGTATAGAGGACCACCAAGTGCATGTTTGATTGTTTCTTCTGAAGAGAAATTAATTTCAATGGGAATTATGGTTTGTTGTTTATGATGTCAATTTCAATCACTCCTATCATTCTACTAATAGGACTTTTTTCATTATTATCCATAAGACTCTTTTCATCATCATCCATAGAATTTTATTCATGATTTTTCATATTCTCATCATCGTGACTTTTTGTGACTGTTCATATTGTCATCATTCATGTCAACATTCACTAGTCTTAACAAATGAAATATTATGGTTGGTCAGGGGATTGGTAAAGATTTGCTAGTTTTGATTGGGAGGAGCTACATACTTATTACCTTTGTCATTCACACCTCCAATTTGGATATGATTAGAATCAATGAAGTCTTGCACACTATTTTGTATCATGTCCTTTTTGTTGGTGATAAGCACAATAGGTATTGTGTCTCAAGATCAGAG
The DNA here is from genome assembly GCA_007258455.2 of Sequoia sempervirens. Classification (NCBI taxonomy): domain Eukaryota; kingdom Viridiplantae; phylum Streptophyta; class Pinopsida; order Cupressales; family Cupressaceae; genus Sequoia; species Sequoia sempervirens. Next base: position 7,908 of record VDFB02391547.1, read on the forward strand.
GTAACGACTTGCTAAGGTCAAGGAATCAAATGGGAGGTAGGGTAAGCATTTTTTTTTAATATCTAGGTCATAATGTTGTGAAGTGTGTCAGGTAAGGGTGTAAATTGTCTTTGTGGATCCCCAAAGATATAAGGATTAGTCTTCTTTATAGTAGCTACTTGGGTATCAACTCGTTGGGTAGGTTGGGAGGTAGAATTGAGTTGAAGGAAACTTTTATTTTGTCTTCTAAAAGGTTGGTAGTTGTTTTGGTTTGGAGTTTTGGACTTCTTAGGATGGGTAGAGGTTTTTTCGATTCACTACTACCTATGAAATTCTGATAATCTCAAAGGGAAGTGTACAAGTGCATGAAGGAAGGGAATTTCATCACGGTAAGATTACTCTTATCTTAGTTTGCAGATTTTCTATGAACATATTTTGAAGGTGGGAATTAGGAATCTTTACACTGATTTGGGAATAAAGTGACTGGTAGCATGAAATAAAGTTAGTGAATTTTTCACCCTAATTTTGTTTACATCTCATCAAATCATCTAATTTTATTTAAAGAACCATATGCACTTGGAAATGGTTAATAAAGTCCTTAACAAGTTCATTGAATGAATCAATGGAGTTATTCAGTAATGCGGAAAACCAGTCCAAGGAAATGTCTTTGAAAGATCAAGGAAAAAGTTTAGCCAACAATTTTTCTTCAAGGATAAAGTCACTACACAAAGTAGTAAAGGCATTAACATGATTAGTAGGATCCCCCTTTCCTCCATATTTCTCAAATCTAGGGATATCTATACCTTGTGGCACAAGTGTTCTCAATATCTCCAAGGATAATGGGTTAGTTTTGACATAGTATGAAGGTGGACCATTTTGATTTTGATTTATGGTGGAAAATTGACATTGAATGGGTGAAAGGCTTTGTAAAAGGTGGTTAGTGATAGGATCATTTCTTGTAGTTTGCGATGGAGAAGAATATGGTGGTGGTTTGTATGTGTTGCTTACAAGAGGAGATATAAGATTAGATGCCACACAAGTATAAGGAGCACTAGTGGAAATATTCAAGGTAGGAAGGATATTGCTAGTTGGTTGCATTGTTTTGGTCACTTGAGGATTGGTATAGGTGGTAATTGAGGTTATGGTTGAAGAGGGAGGATTTTGATTTCCTCCTTGGATTTGCACATTGTTTGAAGCTTGAGAACCATTAGTGGTGGAAGGAAGATGTTTTCCAAATATTTGAGCTAAGCTACGCGCCACTTCTAGTCCTTCATCATTTTCCATTATGTGTTGAATACTATCTATGGCAGCTATAACAATGTTGGAAATGTTTTTAGTACTCACACTATCTTGTAAATGGCCTAGATCTTCATGCATTTTTATTATGTTTTCTTCAGGAATATGGTCAACCATTTTTTGAACACTTTTCATAGCACTTGTAGGTAAGGTAGGCATATAAAAAGAGGTATCAAAGGTATGGTCCATACCTAGTGAACTAATACCAATACTAGAAGTAAGAGAGCTTGATAACCCAAGATCCACAATGAGTGTTTTATCACGGGATTCCATGAGTCTCACACTTCGTCTAACCACAGTATTAGTAGTAGAACACCAAGTACTACAACTCATACAAGGGATAAACCATAGAAAGTACAATGAACACAATATCCTATGCTTGTAATTACACTTGAAATGAAAGAAATTGGAATCACAACAATTCTCAAAAATGAAATAGAAAATTGAAGGGAACCTATTGAAGCATAGAGAAGCAATGTTAGATCTTGAAAACTAGAAAATAAAATTCAATAGGGACCAAGATCCCAGTAAGGGAATCTTGGTCCTTTTGGTGAAATTTTGAAGTTTCAAGGATTGAAACAGGCAGCAAACAATAGAGAAAGGATTCTAAGCTAGAAACCCTGAGAGGGACTAAGATGCCAGGAAGAATATTTTAGTCCCAATAAAGGTCTTCCTTAGAAAATTAGGAAATTTTTGGATGTCTACAGTTTTTGCAAATTGCCTATTCAGGATGTTGATGTTTAGAAATAGGAAAATGTGCAAATGAATGCAAGAAAAAGTAACTAGTAACAAGCAATTGAATGCAAAGTGAATGAATTTTTTTTCTAATTTTGAATGCAATAAGAATGTTTCTAAATACAATTAAGATGATAAACAATGCACTTTTAATTTTTAGAATGAAATGAAATGATGCAAGAAAGAAAAAATGCAACCTATATGCACTTTCACTAATGCAAATACAAGAAACCCTAGATGCAATGCAAGAATGAATGCAATCTAGATCTATGACTTAGAGGACTCCAAATTGGAAAATGAATGCTCAACAAGGTCGGGTTCAATAAAATAATTAATAAGAAATGGATGTAACTAATGTCACCCTTCTTCCATAAATCACTCAAAAATATCCCAGGAGTCCCAATTGAATTCACTATCAACCTCACAAGGTGAGTCAATTTTCAATAAGGAAGACCTAGGAGGGGGTCCTATAATATTTTAGGGGTTCATCACCAACCAAATGCTTGGAAAAGAAAAATAAACATTCAACTTACAAATCCTAGTTATGCAAGCTACATGAGAGATGCAAATAATGAAACTATATGTAACAAGGAGTTAGGATGTGTGTACCTGGGAAGTCTAGAGATGTTGTGAGGATTTTGAAAACACAAAGAAGTTGTCCAAATGTGCTAGAGAGGATAAAGATTCATTTACTATTTCCTTAGTCCCATTGCTATTTTCAAGGTAGATGTAGAATCTTCAGATGCTAGATGAGGATCTAAAGGAATCTCTATAAAATATGCTCTGGAGGACTACAATGCCCAAGGTGGAATATTAGTCTTGCTCTAAATTTGTGATAACTCTGAATGTGGTCCTAGGCTCCAAGTTCTACACTTGCTTCTCCTATGATCTCAGGTTCTAAAACTTCTATATTTGGCCTATAAGTTAGTTTATCTCAAGATGATAACTTTGCAATGCAATTTTGAGAATTTGCAACTTTTCATGCTAAATGATCTTCAAGTCTTCAACCTAAATTTGCAATAAAAAATATGAAAGGTGGGAAAAACTTGTTGTTTGTTAGTGAATGGGGGTTTACCTTGGTCAAACCCATTGTTGGTAATTAAACCTTGAAATGAAATAGTATAATGAAGGAAATGATGAATGAACAACATGCAATGGTATGAATCACCAAACCCTTGTTCTAATGTCTCTAAACTTGTCTGAAATGGATGTAATGGATATGGATCTTGAATCAAATGATATGGACTTGAATTTCTTTCTTGAATCAAAATGATACATCAAAAATGTTAGCACAACAACACACATGATGCAAGAATCTCATTGATATAATGCTTGAACCTTGATGATGGCTCCCAATGCTTATTGAATTGTTCTTGAATGCTAGAATGCTTGGATGCTTAGATTGCTTGTTATCTTGCTATATGGAAATGAGAGAAGGGAACTCGTATTTATACTTATCTATGCTTAATATCCTAAAATTACATAACACCAAGCCAACATATGAATTCATTAAATAAAGGAGGCTAAATCCCACAAAAATTTTGAAATTAAATCTTGAAAATAAGCTAAGGATGACTAAGATGCCCTAGGTGGTGTCTTAGTCTCGAGGCTCAAATCTTAAGGCACAAACTCCAAAAAGAAAAGGGACCTATATAGGTGCTCTATAAATTAGGGCCCCAAGACCTTTGGGGGACAAAGATTCCCTAGGTAACATTTCAGTCCCAACCAAAAAATAAAGGACACATCAATGACATCATTTAAATTATCATTTATACATTGGAGAATGTTGGGTTTAGCCAGAAAAATATAATTCATAGGGCTTGTGAATGCAAAATAGGACCAATTAAGACATAAATAGGGATAAATAAAGCAAGTTGGACTGAAGCAAGTGTGAAAATGCAAGGGTATGTATTTTACTACACTACACTTGTATTTTTGAGAAAAAAATTGAATAGAAATGAATGCATGACATAGCGCATGAATGGACATATGTGTTTCAAAAGGCTATTTTAAAAAAATTGAAAACCATTCCTTTCAAAATATTATTGTTTAAAATAAAATAAGAGTTTATTATTATTTAAACATTGATAAATGTGCATAACATATTGAAATATACATGAATATATATACACACACACATATATATGCAGACACACAAACACACACACACACACATATATATGTATTTATTTATTTATTTATATATATATATATAATGTTTATAAAAGAGTGAATGATGTGTGCAAATATATGAAAATACATATATATATATATATATTTACATTCCTTAAAGAAAACGAATTTGGAATCAAAAAATTATTACTATCATAGTGATAGAATTCAAATGACAATCATGAGAAGATTCCATAAGTCATGGCCTGCATTCAAATTATGGCCAGCTAATTAAAATGGATATAGTGGTGTGGAAATAAAATTAATGCAATTAGAAAAGAAACGACCCATTTTTCATGCAAAAATATTTCCATTTTGAAAACATATCACTAGCAGAAAAATAATGAATAGTATTGAAAGGTATCTAGGAAAAAGGAAAGGGGCAAGTAGCTCAGCTGTGAGGAAAAATTAGACAAAATCTTGGGAAAAGCTCAAATTGAGGTAAAACGATATTTTTCTTTGGAAATATGCTTGATTTCTTAGTGTTTTTATTCAAAATTCTTGCAATATTCTTCCAGTTTGTCAAGTTTGATAGAATCAATATTTAAATATTAAACAACTATAATTGAAATTGGTTTATAGCCGAGTCGATCTAAAACAAATCAATCATCTTTGTTGCAAGATGATGTGTCCCTTAGTCTTTCTTGTCCAACACAATGCTTGGGTTTGTGACATGGCTTAACCACCTCCTATCAATCTTGTATATATCTAGTGGTTGTATCAGACATTAATAGGTTGATCTTTTGGTGCAATGACAACCATCAATGTAACAATTAGTATCAGATTCGAGGTCATAGGTTCAAACCCCTCGCTTGCGCTAATGGGGGTAATTGTTGCAAGGTGGTGTGTACCTTGGTCTTCCTTTTCCAACACAACACTTGAGTTTGTGACATGGCTTAACCACCTCCTTGGATCTTGTATAAATTTGGTGGTTGTATCAGGCATTAATAGGTTGATCTTTTGGTGCAATGACAACCACCAATGTAACAATATTTTGGTCTATGTAACCAAGGCATGTTGGTCAACCATGTAAGCTTCTCATTGTGCATTCTTTTGATCCTTTTTGCATACTAGCCAATCTTGCTAAGGACCAAGTTTACATATATGTTTTCCCTTATCTATTTTTCCATGCATGTAAGATAATCAGGCCACTATATGGCTATTCATTTTAATCCAATTACCATAAAATGCATCTTTTGAAATAAAATTTAGATCAAAATATGTTGATCATTCCACTTCTAGGGAAATTCTAGTATATTTCCATCCTTTACGATTATCACTCTTTTTATATGATGTTGATGTCACATTCAGTATGGTTGAATGGTGGAGGTTGCACCCTTTGGGTGTATAGTTTTCCTTAGATAATCTAAGATATATCAAACCATCGCCAATGTTATTAAGTTGGAATCATTCACCTCTAATGAGGGAGGAACTAAAGTATCATTTTAAACTTTTCATTTTGTTTGAATCGATCTCCAAGATCAACTGGCCACAAATTATAATCATAGGTTAAAACCATGCATGCCAAGTTATATATTCCTTTAAAGGGAGTCAATGATGCTTAAGGTAAAATTAAAACTTTCATTTATCTAATAGTCATTCCATAGACCAAAAAGTGACTTGATTATTTATTCAATCTTGTTGAAAACATTAGGACCATAGTTTCTTTTCTAAAACCCTAGAAGTATTAAAAAAAATTCAGACTCTTAATTATTTGGTTTTCGAAACAACAAACATGTTGTTTCATACTTCTATTCCACAAAGGAGATTACTATTATTTATATGTGAACACCACATGAAGAGAAAATGTTCTTTAGTATGTAGTATAGGGTAACTTGAATCTATAAACGACATCATTTTATTATAAACTATAATTTGTTTAGCTGAAAATAATACCATTTTGTTATAAAAAGTAAGTGTTTATTTGTCAACATCATTTTGTAATAAACTATAATTGTTTAGTTGTAAACAACATCGTTCTATTATGAATAGTGAGTGTTTATTTGTAGACAACATCATTTTGTAATAAACTATAATTTTTTAGCTATAAATAACATCATTTTATTATAGACTATAATTGTTAACTATAAATCACATTTTTTTGTTATAAAAAGTGTGTGTTTATCAATAAACAACATTGTTTGATTATGACGTATCTTGGTTTTGATACAAATAACACAATAGCATGTGAGAAACTATTAAAATAGACTTGTTGTAGTTCATTTATTTCTTGATTTTTTGTCAAATGAAATGTTAAAATGTAACATTATTTGAATGATAGCAATATGATTTAATGGTTTTTATAATAGAATTTTTGCACAAATTTATAACTTAAGTTGGTACATATATGTGTATGCACATAGACCTCCATCTACGTACATAAACATACTTGTGACATATCTTCTTTTGTTACTTATTGAATTCATTCTTAAATGAATAATGACTTATGTTGAATGTAATCACGTGTCATTTGTATGATATGACTAAATAATGTATTGATTAGTTCCATTTGAATCCATTTTCTGAATGTTTTCTTAAAGATGAAATAAGTACACTGGTGTACTTTTCCATAGATATAAGTGTATAGAATATTCTCTTAATTGATTAGAATAGCAACACCTAAATAGAGTAGAGCACTTTAGGGTAGGTGCTACTAGAAGGTAGATAACTGTTATTGAATAATTTTGTTGTAGAAAGTTACATTTTGGGATAGTATAAAAATGGATTTTAGAGAGTATAGGTTTTTGCTTTATCCAAAACCTATTGTTTGTGGTTGCAACATTGTTCTTATGCTTGTCCAAGAAATTAGTTCATTATGTATGTATGAAATTTTTGATAACACTCTTTGCCATTCCTAGCATAGATCTTGCATTTTTCTAACTCACATATATAGATGCATGTTGATGTTTAGGTACACACCAGATTCCACCTTGCAGATTGTTCTCTTGCTAAACATTTTTGTACAAGGTTGGGTATTCTTCAAGTTTGAAGAATTTTGTGGAAGCGTAAGCTTTGTGGTTGGGTGGTAAAGTGCTTCAACCATGTTCTCATCCACCAGTGGAGGTGAGCATCGAGAGGGAACCTTGGATGTTTACAAGATTATCTTGGTCTATGATGTAACCTTGATGGAACCTTGATGTAAAATTTATCCATTCTATTGATTATGTGGCCTTATGAGCCAAGTCAACTTGGATACTATAATTGACATTAAAATTGAATATATTTATATTTCACTCATTTTAATTAGACATGCTTTGCTATTATTGAAAATATCTACTTAGTTATGTCTTTTGAAAATTAAATATTCACAATGTCATTTACAATAATATAAATTAAGAAATAATTAGGATGGGTTATTACATTTGGTATCAGAGCTTAGGGTTCAACTCTAGGCCTTTTAAGTCTACCATATCCATGACTAAGGGATAGTTGACCCTTGAAAAAATTTAGTTGTCTTGAGAATTGACTGAACCTAGATTGAATGTAGCTATGGGAAGGTCTAAGGCAGGATGAAAGAAAGGGAAGACCATTAGGACCTCAAAAAAAAAGTTGTAATGGAAGAAAATGCTAAGACTGAGGTTCAAACTAAGATTCCTAATGAAGAGACTTTAGCTCAAGCCCTAAAAAAAATTAAGCTAGAGAGAGGTAATAATATTAACAAGAAGCGAACACCTAAGATTAAGAAGTTTTCCACAATTAGAGATTGGCCTCTAGGGTTAGACCAAACACACCCTTGCTAACTAAAGAGGTAAAGGAGAGACTGTGTGCTCAACCATCCTCTTCTAATAAATCTGATATAAATTATGATGAGGACCTAGAGGAGTGACCTCTCTTTGATAACAAGAAAATTGATTAATGTAATAAGAAGCCTTTATAAATAAGGGTCTATTGAACCACATTTAATATAAATAAAACAAGAAAATATTTTTGGTTTGTTCAAATGAAGAACATCAAAATATGTTTATTGTGCATGAATGTGTATGTCTTCCATGAATGAGGGATATATGCATGTGTATTTAATGTGATGTAGAATAAAAATTTTAATTCATAGAACCCAGTGTTAAGTTATGATAGATGTGAAATTTGATCCAGGTTGAGTGTGAGTTAGTATGGTGACCACTAGGAAAGAGATGGGTGGTAGTGGGTTGGAAAATAGACCAAACAAGATCTTGGAATAGATACTAGATCTTCTGAATAGGAAAGAGGCTCATATGGACCACATAGAACATGAGGTTTGAGTGGAAAATGAGGATTGGGTTCATAGGAATGAAAAAGTCAATCAAGGGAACGTTGGTCCAAGAGAATACCCTCGAGGTCGAATTGAGGAAGAACTTGGAAAAGATCTAAAAAAAGTAGCACCGCCTAAGTTTTATGGTAAGGCTATCAGAGGAAGAGCAGAGGCATGGATCATTGAGATGGAAAAGTACTTTAGACTACATAACCTATCCAACCAGACTAAAGTGACATGGGCTACATATCAACTTTTGGGAGAAGCAACTACTTGGTGGGAAAATGAAAAGTCAGAAAGGAATCTTCATCCTGGTAAGATTACTTGGGAACTCTTCCTCCGATATTTTAGGAAGAGATGGTTACCTTAGCTCTTTTTTGACCAAAAGGTGACAAAATTCCAAAACTTAACTCAAGGGAGCATGACTGTGACCCAATATTGGGAAAAGTTCACCAACCTACTAAATTATGTGCCCTAGTATCAGGGAGACAAATGTTTTTGTATCCATAAGTTCATATTGGGAACTAGACCCCACATTGGAGCTGAAGTGGAGATGCTTGATGTTCTCACCATGAATGAAGTCTTCCTAAAGGCCACCAAATAAGAGCAAAAATTGTACTAGTTATCCAATTACTGTGATAATGCAAATCCTAATTTGTGGTTAGCTAACAAGGAATTTAATAAAGGAGACAAGAACTATTAGATTTATGATATTAAGAAGGGAAGTGAGTTACAATAGAAAGGTGAAGATGGTAATCATGGAAATAAAAAGAAGGTGAACAAAAAAAAGGTAAAAATGACCAAAAGTAGAAGGGCTTCAGAGAACTAAAGCTAGGAGGTTGCAAAGGGCCTCGTGATGGGTGCTATACTTGTGGAGGTGATCATTATGCCTCATAATGTACAAAATAGTCAAAGTCATGAAAGGAAGAAAACTATTAGTAGACTCAAAATCACTAGATCCATGTTGTAGTGGATAACAAGTAGGTAGAGTATTAGGCCTTGCCAATTTAGCTGATGGGTAAGCTCTAGGGCCAAACTATCTCTATTTTAATTGATACCAAAGCTACTGAATGTTTCATAGATCTTAGAGTAATATCCAAAATACCTATTAGAACTAGATACATGGAAAACACATGGACATACCAGTATGGAAACTGAGTAAAGTGGAGGGTAGATACCTATCCCTTTTATAGTGAGTTAGAGCTTCCAACCTTCCAAACACAGGTCAAATTTTATGTGGCACCTTTAAGCTCATATGATGTAATTTTGGGAATAAATTGGTTAACTAAACATAAAGCTATAGTGAACTATGATGATAAGGTGGTTAGTTGTTTAGATGACTATGGGAAACCAATCAAGATTTGTGGGATGTAAAGACCCTTAGAGATTAGGTAGATTTTTGCTATGCAGCTCAAAAAGGATCGTTGAAAGGGATGGGAAATTTATGTTGTGCATATAAGTAACCCTCACAGCAAGGAGCCATATCTAGATGACTACCCTATTGTCAAGGAGTTCCCAGATGTATTCCTTAATGAGCTCATAGAGTTACCTCTAAAATGATAATTTGACTTCTCTATAGACCTTGTATCGGGAGCTGAACCTCAATCGAGAGCACCTTATCAGATGACTACCATTGAACTCTATGAGCTAAAGAACCAGTTAATAGAATTTTTTAACAAAGGGCTCATAATACCAAGTGTGTCTCCTTAGGGAGCACTAGTTATTTTTGTGAAAAATAAGGATGGAACCTTGCATCTCTGTATAGACTATTGAATGTTGAACAAGGTAACCATCAAGATCTGATATCCACTCCCAAGGACTGATGAGTTGTTTGACTAGATGAAGGGAGCAACAATGTTCTCAAAAATCAATTTTAAGTTGGGATACCATCAGTTGAGAATAAAGGAAGAACATATTGCAAATACTACCATTGAAACTTGATATGGATAATACAAGTTCACTATGGTAACTTTTGGTTTGACTAATGCACCAATAGCTTTCATGAACCTCATGAATAGTGTGTTTAGAGACTATTTGGATGACATTTTTTTTATTTTTATTGATGAAATCCTATTCTACTCAAATTCCATTGAAGAGCATGATAAGAACTTGAGGATAGTATTGCAGTAGCTGAGAGAAAATAAACTCTTTGGGAAGCTATCCAAGTGTTCATTCTATTAAGATAAGGTGCACTATCTATGCCATATTATTTCAGATGAAGGAGTCTTTGTAGACCTTGAAAATATCAAGGTGATTGTGGAATGTATGGTGCCTCAAATTTTTTCAAAAGTCCATAGCTTCATGGGCCTTGTACGATATTATAGAAAGTTTGTGCAAGGGTTCTCTTAAATTACATCTCCAATCATGTCACTCTAAAGAAAGGGAATGTAGTTTGAATGGACAGAGAAATGTGAATAGGAATTCCAACTTTTGAAGTAGAGGCTCACAACAACACCAATGCTAACCATTCTTGATCTTAATGGAAGATTCATAGTAATCATAGATGATTTAGAACAGGGATTGAGAGTAGTACTAATGCAAGATGGACAAGTGGTACCATATGAATCAAGGATGCTTAAGAAACATGAGGTGAATTATGCACTGCATGATTTAAAGTTGGCCAAAATAGTTCATGACTTGTAGATGTGGAGGCATTATCTCTTGGGAAATCCATTTGAGCTCAAGATAGACCACTTGGGATTGAGATACATTTTTATTTAACCAAACCTCAACACATAGAAAAGAAGGTGGTTGGAATTCCTTAGTGAGTATGATTTTTCAATAGAGCATATAAAAGGAAAAAATAATAGAGTGGCCAATGCTTTTAGTAGATGAAGACATCTGACAGCCATAATCTCGACAAGGTCTAATTTGAAACAAGTGATACAACAATTGTTATGGGATGAGCAATACAAAAGAGTGAAGAGCACCATAGAAAAGAATCCATCAGATCATCGATTTGGTGGATATGAGATCAAACTGGATGGTATTTTGAGATACTAGAGAAGGATTTATATACCAAACTCTAGAGAATTGAGGAATTTGGTTCTAGAAGAGGTTCATAGTGCACCTTATTCAGTGCACCATAGTGTATCCAAGATGATCAAAAAATTGAAAACTCTATACTTTTGGCCTCAACTTGAGAAGGATGTAGTGGAGTACATAGCCAGATGCTTAGAGTGCCAGTGAGTCAAAGTTGAGCATGCAAATCCAAATGGGCTATTCTATCCTCATGACATACTTGAGTATAAATGGAAAGAGATCAGTATGGACTTTGTACAAGGGTTTCCTTTGAGCAAGAATTGACATGATGTTATCTTGGTTGTGATCAATAAGTTGACCAAGGTGGTGCACTTAATTATAGGATACCTTAAGGATGGATCGTTGACCCTAGCCAAGAATTTTTTTTGGGGAGATATTCCATTTTCATGCAATGCCAAAGATAATCATTTTGAATAGAGACATTTGAATGACCTCAATATTTTGGATGAACTTGAATGCTGCAATAGGAACCAAATTTAATTTCAGCTCGATTTATCATCCTCAGATGGACAAGGAGATAGAGTTTTACAAGATTGGTAAGCTTGAAGGTGTTGTCATTGATGTCAACTAGTCAACTGGTTATTAACTAGTTGTTGTTGGTTGTATATGTCCAGGATATTAAGAAAATTGTAATGAAGATATGTTGTAGGTGTTTAGTGGTTGCTCTGGGTTTTGTTTCGTATTTACTCCTATGTTTTTGTGGTTCTTACATTTTTTTCATGGTTTTTATAAGATGATTTATCCATATTTTTAGTTGTTAATTTGTTGTATATTGACATATGTGTTCACCAATTGTGAACTATGGTTTTTAGTGTTTCTGATGGAGGTCTTGGAAAAATGTTGTTGGTCCATATTTCTCTTTGATGAAGTCTTATAGCTTGCAATTGTAAACTTGGAGATGCCTTGATTGTATTGAAGATAATTTTGGCATTTGGAAAGTTCGTGCTTAAAGGTTCTATGTGTTTTACACTAGTTTTTCTAACCTTGTGTGAAATACTACTTTCGAGGTTGATGAAGCATGTTGGATCTACTTGGGTCCCCATGAAGAGTGTGTTTGGGTAACCCTAATTCTAACTCCTCCCTAGAATGTTTTTGCACTAACCTAATTTGAATTGAGATTTGGATAGCCAACTTTGGATATGTTTCAAAGTTGAAGAATGCAAGACAAGTTAAGTGATAGAAAATATAAAATAGAAAAGAAGAAGAGAAATAAGAGAAAAGAGAAAGTGCTATTTGGTGTGATGTTTATTTTCTTTAGTAAGAATGTGTGTTGTGAGTGCGGAAGATCAATGCGAAGCTTAATGTTGAGTTTCTAGATGCAGTGAGCAGAAGGTGAACTCTATCATTCATGCAAGTTGATCGAGTGATTCTGGTGGAATCCTTTGTTGTATTGATATTGTAGTCTCTCTATAGAAAGTCTTCTTTGTATCTCTTTGGTAGTGATCTCTCTAAGTTGTTAGCCCTATTGGATAGTGAGTCCTTATTTCAGACAGTGAATCCTTGTTTTAGGCAGCGAGCCTTTTGTAATCGGTTTTGATATTCTCTCTAATGTGAGTTAATCCTCACCATGGTTTTTACCTCATTGGGTTTTCCACATAAATCTTGTGTTTATGTGTTGGATTTGAGCTTTTGCATTGGCATTTGTTGGTTAATCATTTAAGCAGTATTAAGTATTAGTTTTGGTGATTGAATTAAAGGTTTAATTATGTAAAAATTGATTCAGCCCCCTCTTAGTTGTCCTATTCAACAATTGGTATCAGAGAAAGGTTCCTTGGTGAAGAGCTTAACTCCTTGAGGAAGGTCCAGGATGGTTGGAAAAATGGTTTTTGATTATCTAAGGTTTGATGGAGCTGATTATGGTATCTAGAAAGTATCAATGGAAGAATATCTAGAATATTGTGGATATGATGTGGATAAAGCTTACAAAAATCCCTACACTCCTCATGTTAATGGTCTGAGTACACTTGAAGAGATAAAAGCACATGAAGTGAACAATACGGTGAAGTTAATCTTGAAGAATAGTATGGTATATTCCAAGTTGATTAAGGTTCAGAATTTGAAGAGAACTAAGGAAGTTTGGGATGCTTTAGAAAGAATGCATGATGGTGATGAAAGAGTAAAAGAGGAAAAATTATAGAACTTGGAAATATAGTTTGATCTTCTAAATATGTCTGAAGATGAGAATATTAAATCTTATGGATAGATATTGGATGAGATAGTGGTTGGAATGTGAGGACATGGTGCTACTATAGATGAAACCAGGATTGTAAAGAAGATTCTCAGAACTCTTCCTGATCCTTATAGTGAGAAGGTGAGTGCTCTTTGAGTAGACAATAGATTATAATACATGTACTAAGGATCTACTGTTAGGATTTTTGACATCTTATGAGATGAGGAAGTTGAGCCTAAGGAATGGGTGCAAATCAGAGACTACTTTTAAAGCTACAAAAGCCAAAGATCCGAATAAAGAAAGCTTTGATTAAATAGAAGCTAACTTTGTAAGAATAATGAGGAAAGGATTTGGTAATTATTAAATTAAATTTCCCTTTAAGTTCTTTAGTTGTGGAGAAATAGGTCATTATTCTTCTAAATATCCAAAAAGAGCTAAAAGAAATAAACAAAGATACGAGAATGAAAAGAAAGGAAAGAAGATTAATAGAGATTACTATGTGAATGAGAATGCTAGTATGTCTAATGAGGATTCATAATATGAAGATCCTAATGATAATAAATACTTGTTCTTGGCGATTAAGGATAAACCTACTTCTACTAATTCTTTAAAGCAGGTAAAAGAAAGCCCTCCAGAGAAGGATAAAAATGAAGGTATGATTATCTCTACCCTACATGCTAAATAAGAGAAGAATTTTTGGGTAGTTGACTATGGTTTTTCACATCACATGAATAGTGATAAAAGTAAGTTTGTTAAGCTTCAAAGTATGATGGAGGCTTGGTTATGTTCAAAGATGATACTGGTGGTAAAATATGTGGGATATGTTCAATATGTTTTGATGGCAAGCATCATACTGATGATGTCTACTATGTTAAGGGTTTAAGGCATAATCTGTTGAGTTTTGGTTAGATGTGTAGAAAAGGATATGATCTTGTGTTTAAGGATGTGATATGTGAGATCCGAAAAGGATCTAGAACATTGATAGCTATAGGAAAGAAATATGAATGGAATATCTATCAACTTAAGGGTGCTAATGGATGATGTTTTATGAATCAGATTAATGATAGTTGGTTATGGCATATGAGAATGTGTCATATGAATTTTGATAACTTGGAAAGGAATAGTTTTATTCAAGTTGTGAGAAATTTATGAAGAATTAAAAATCATGTTAATGCTATTTGTATGAATTGTTAGTTTGGAAAGTAAGAAAGAAATCATTATAGATCAAAGAAATAGTACACTACCAGACTACTAGATTTAGTTCATACAAATATTTGTGGTCCTACAAGAGTAATAAGTCTACATGGTGAAAGGTGCTTTATGATTTTAATTGATGATTATTCTAGATATACATGGGTTACATTTCTTAAAGAGAAATCATATGCATTAGATAGATTTAAGGCATTCAAAGCTATGGTTGAAAATGAAGTGAACCTAAAGATAAAATGCTTAAGGTCTGATGGAGGTAGAGAATTTACCTACCATGAGTTTAAAATGTTTTGTGAAGTGCATGGAATAGAAAGACAGTTATTTTCCCTAAGAACTCCTCAGAAAAATGGAGTTGTTGAAAGGAAAAATAGAATAGTTGAAGAAGCTACTAGATCAATGATTACTGAGGCTAGTTTATCAGAAGTTTATTGGAAAGAATCTATTCATATAATTTCCATTTATGTATTCAATTGAGTTAAAGCAAGAGAAAATAATACAAAGACTCCCTATGAGCTATGGCTTGGAAGAATTCCTATTGTTAAATATTTCAAGGTATTTGAAAGCAAGTGTTATATCAAAAGAGATGAAGAAACTTTAGGTAAGTTTGATGCAAGAAGTGATGAAGGAATTTTTCTTGCATATTCTACTAATAGAAAGGATACAAAATTTTCAATAAAAGATTGAGGAAGATTGTATAGAGTTCTAATGTCAAGGTTTACAATACAATAAATAATTCTATTGAAATTGATGGATATGTATCAGATGAGCCTGATTATGTAAGAATGGAGGAGATTGTGGAAGAATAGGAAAAAATGAGCAAGGGAAGTAGGATGAATAGAATGAAACAAAAGAATATGCTTCGGTGATGTCCCCTAAGACACTGAAATATGTACAAAAGAATTATTCAAAAAGTTTGATTATTGGAGACAAGAAAAAGGGCATGTTGACTAGAAGTAGAGTTGTCGTTGAAGTGAATCTATATTTACTTTATGAGATTGAACCGAAGATTGTAAGTGAAGCTTGTAAAGATGAACATTGTAATGAAACAATGGAAGAAGAACTTATATAGATTGGGAAGAATCAAATGTGGGAATTGGTCCCATGATTGGTAGATAAAAACATTATTGGATTAAAGTGGGTATTCAAAAATAAGTTGAATGAAAATGGAGAAGTCATTAGAAACAAAGTGAAGCTTGTGTGTAAAGGTCACTCACAAGTAGAAGGCATATATTTTTAAGAAAATTTTGCTCTGGTAGCATGAATGGAAGCTATGAGGATTTTCTTGGCATTTTTTGCTCATAAAGACTTTAAGTTCTATCAGATGGATGTCAAGTCAACATTTTTGAATGGTGAGCTAGAAGAAGAAGTTTATATGGAATAAATGGAAGAATTTTAGTTAACAGATCAACTAGATATGGTGTGAAAATTGAAGCAGGATCCTAGAGCTTGGTATGTGAGGTCAGAGAGGTATTTGATTCAGCAAGGCATTAACAAAGGTACAACAAATAATAATCTTTACTTTAAGATTGAAAATGATAGAATCTTGATTGCAGTAGTGTATGTTGATGACATTATCTTTGGAGGAAATGAAAATATGTGCAAGATATTTGTGAAAGAGATGCATAAAGAATTTGAAATGTCTATGTTTGGGGAGATGAATTTATTTCTTGGGCTATAGATTAATCAAATAGAGAATGAAATTTTCATTTCACAATCTAAGTATGTGAGAGATATATTGAAGAAGCTTGGGATGGATGGTTCCAAACTGGTAAGTAATCCTATGGTAAGTAGCTATAAATTGGGTAAAGATGATGATTCACCTAAGGCTGATCAGAGCAAGTATAGATCTATGATTGGTGGATTATTTTATTTGACTATTACTAAACCATATATCATGCATGATATTTTTCTTGTAGCTAGATTTCAAGAATACCCTATGGAAACTCATGTTGTTTATAAAACTTTCAAATATTTGAATGGCACTCTAGATTATGGGTTGTGGTATCCCAAAGATACATACTTTACACTTAGTGCCTATACAAATGTAGATTGGGTTGGATGTGTAGATTACAAAAAAAGTACAAGTGGTGGTGTATTGTTTCTTGGATGCAGATTGGTTAACTTCTATGGATAAAATAGACATTGAAAGATATCACAGTGGCATATGATGATCCCATTTCTATTCTCTATGATAATACAAGTGCAATTAACATTTTAAACAATCTGGTGATACACTTTATGATGAAGCATATATCTATCAGATATCATTTCTTGAGAGAGAAGGTCATGGAGAATGAAGTAAAGCTTGAGTATGTTCGAATGAACAATCAAATTTCTGATATTTTCATGAAGGCTCTTCCTAAAGATACTTTTGAGTATCTCTAGAAGAATTTAGGGGTTATTTCCCCTCCTTTTTTGAACTAGATGCATATGGAGATGCATCACTCTAGTGGATATATGGATCTATCTTTCTTCTAAGCTAATGTTTTTGTGGCTACCTCTTAGGAGGGGTAGGTAGTATTAGGTGGTGTCATTATGAGTATTCTATTTTTCATGTCAAAGGAGAAATCAATGTAAAATATTCTTTTTCCTTTTCCATTGATGTAAAATGGGGGGAAGAAGCATGTAAAAAGAGGAAGGATGAATGGGAGAAGAAGCATGTGAAAAAGGAAAGGATGAATGAGAGAAGAAGCATGTGAGAGAAACACAAAAAGTGTATTCAAAGCTTATATGTTGTCTTTGATGGTTTTTCACATCATGTGTTGCCATAAATGGAAAAGGTGGAAATTGTTGCAAGAATGGAAAGATTGAAGGTGTTTTCATTAATGTCAATTGTTCAACCAATTATTAACTAGTTGTTGTTGGTTGTATATGTTGAGGATATTGAGAAGATTTTAATGAAGATATGTTGCAGGTTTTTAGTGGTTGCTTTGGATTTTGGTTTGGATTTACTCCTATCTTTGTACAGTTCTTACATGTTGTTCATGGTTGTTAGAAGATGATTTATCCATATTTTTGGTTGTTAATTTGTTGTACAGTGCAAGTTGTGTTCACCAGTTATGAATTATGGTTGTCAATGTTTCTAGTTGAGTTTTGGGAGGAATGTTCCTTTGTTTGGATTTCTCTTTGATGAAGTCTTATGGCTTGTAGTTCTAAAGTTAAGTTTCCTTGATTATATTGAAGATAATTTTGGAATTTGAAAATTTCATGCTTAAAGGTTCTATGTGTTTTACACTAGTTTGGCTGAACTTGTTTGAAATACTACTTTCAAGGTTGATGAAGTGTGTTGGATCTATTTGGGTCCCTAAGAAGTGTGTGTTTGGGTTTCCCTCATTCTAATTCCACCCTAGTTTTTTTTCACGCCGACCTATTTTGAATTTGGATTTGGATGGCTGACTTTGGATATGTTTCAAAGTTGAAGATGGTATAAATGAAAGATAGGTTAAGTTATAGAAAATATACAAGAGCAAAGAAGAAGATCAATAAGAGAAAAGATAAACTACAATTTGGGGTGACATTGATTCTATTCCATAAGAGTGTGTGTTTTGAGTGTGGAAGATTAGTGTGAAGCTTAATGCTAAGTTTTTGGATGCAGTGAGCAGAAGGTGAACTCTATCATTCATGCAAGTTGATTGAGTGATTGTGGTGGTGTTGGTGTCTTTTTATAGTGCACCTAAGGAATTTCTAAGGGATAGCCAATTCCCATTATCGAAACCCTTGAAATGACTAGCCAACTGATAAGATTTGGTCAATGACTGATATCTTCTACACTTTAGGCTTTGTGGGACCAAGGGAGGTGTTCCTATTTGTTTCCATTTGAATTATACTTTATAGAACACAACACTTTCATAGATTAATTTGAATGGAAGATAATTATGCAAAATTACTATGAAATTGGCTTGTTTCTACATAACTTGCTACCCCATTCATCAAAAGATATCCCTCATAGTAATTGACACAAAATTTGTATAAAGACTAATGAAATTTGAAGTGAATTTAAATTATAACTTTAGGTTAGCCATCTAACAATTATTTGATTAACCCTTTAGGTGAATCATTAAGGAATAGATTAGTGCCTTATTAAATTGGGCAATGGAGTCACCTACACAAAAACCAGTAATGCAAAAATGACTTTAAAATTTGATGGGTGGACTACCCTGATAACAACTTTGCATTACATAGCTCACTCTTTCTAATACATAACTACTGATCAAATCCCCTGCGAATAAATTTCAATATAAGACTCCATTTAAGCATTTAATTGATTGCTTTAATCAAAGCCAAAACAAAGACAAACATTTGAACAAATGTTCAAAGAAGAATGAAAATATCATTAATATTCCATTCAAAATTCACAGACACTCACATAAGGAGAGAAAATATATCATAATTATACTTTCATTAATGCATATTAGTCAAATCTGCATAACAATTTAAGATAATTTGCATATGTTTTTCCCATAGCTCAAAATAGACCATCTATTCTATTCCTATCGTTATACACATATATACCTAACTCAAAACCTAATAAAAAAAATTCATTTATCCTCTCCAACAATTGAACCCTTAATTCGCTTTTATACAATAAGAGGGCAACAAGCTTCAGGTTCAAATGCAATTCAAATACAAAATTTTCATTTCATCCAACATTTCATATGCATTTCAAAATTTCTCCATGTGTTCAATTTGCAAGAATATGGTGCAAATGGGGAAAGCCAAAATTGTAACCACCACCAGAAAGGGAAACACAAGGCTCACAAAATTCCTTTGTTGCCATCCACACAATGAACAAAGTATCCATATGCCACTTGAGGGAACATGAGTGTCCAACACCAAAATGTGCCACACATGCAAAAAAAAGAGTGTTGTGCATGTTTTGCACAAACCTGTGACAGGGACCCCTTTTTTTTTCGCTCCCGATAGGCGGCTTTACTCCTGTCTTGTTTTTCGTGCCCCATTCTCTAGGCCCAAATTGGTCATGTGCCTTCAAACGATCAAATTCCCCTTACCAAATACACCTACTTAGGGTATTCAAATCTGCGGAGAAATAAAGTCGTTCGTCCCCTTTCCGCCTTTTGTCTTGTTCCTGCTATTTTGGAAACATCTGTGGACCCCTGACGGTCCGGTTTCCACATCTTTGACTTTGGGGCTAACTTTTTGGAGGATCTGGGATGTGTTTGGGGTCCCTAAGTGAACTACCAAGGTTTCGTCAACATTATGTTAAGTTTCGGTGGTTCCGGAGCTTCGTCCCTCTTTGGCTATTTTGGAAACATCCGTGGACCTCTACCAGTCTGGTTTCCACATTTTTGACTTTGGGGCAAACTTTTTGGTGGATTTGAGATGTGTTTGGGGTCCCTAAGTGAACTGCCAAGGTTTCGTCAACGTTCCGTTAAGTTTCGATGGTTTCAGAACTTTCCCTCA
>VDFB02391548.1:0-25803 GCA_007258455.2 Sequoia sempervirens
GATTGAAGTGGTTGGGTTCACTGAACTCAAGAAACTATATGCAGAAGATCCTGATTTTGCAGAGGCTTTGAAAGCTTGCAAAGAACCTGTTACAGTGGACAGGACAAGGTAGTTGGCTTTCATAATCTAGGATGGCATGTTATTTAAGGGAAGTCAATTGTGTATCCTGAGGAGTTCCATGAGGGAGAACCTGATAAAGGAGAAGCATAGTGGAGGATTGGTAGGACATTTTGGTCGGGATAAGACCATTGCCATTATCGATGAGCATTATTATTGGCCTCGGTTGTCACGAGGATGTGAAGTTTGTACAAAGTTGTGTAGGATATGTCGGATGGCTAAAGGGTGAGCCAAAATACGGGCTTATATCGGCCCACATCCCGAAGGAGAGGTCGTGGGAGGATATAAGTGGACTTCTGTTCTTAGTTTTCCAAGGACACAACGAGGGAATGATTAGGTCTTTGTGGTGGTTGATAGGTTTTCGAAGATGACACATTCCATTCCATGTCGAAGACCCAGGTGCAGTCCATTGTTGACTTGTTCTTCAAAGAGGTGGTGAGCTACATGGTCTACCAAAAGTATTGTTTCATATCGTGACACCAAATTTGTGGGGTACTTTTGGAGGACCTTGTGGAAGAAGCTGAAGACAGAGTTGAAGTTCAGTTCTGCACACCATCCACAAACAGATGGGCAGACAGAGGTTGTTAACAGGAGTCTAGGTAACCTACTAAGATTTTTGGTAGGAAATAAACCCAAGGGATGGGACTTGATTTTACCCCAGGAAGAATTTTCTTACAACAATTCTGTCAACAGAAGCACTGGTAGATCACCATTCCAGATTGTGTATGGAGGTAGCCCTAGAACAGCTCCAGAATTGAGGAAGATGGACCAAGAGAAGAAAATAAGCGCTTCAAAGCCAAAGATTTTGCAGAACATATCAAGGATATACATGAGAAGGTAAGAGAACATATTAACAAGATAAATATGAAGTATAAGGCTAAGGCAGATTAGAAGAGGAGGTATAAGGAGTTTCAGATTGGTGATGAAGTGATGGTCCACTTGAGGAAGGAAAGGTTTCCAGTGGGAACATATAACAAATTGAAGATGAAGAAGTTCGGTCCCTGTAAGATTTTGAAGAAGCATGATTCGGGGAATGCATACTGAGAATGCAGTTACTTTGATGGAATCAACATTTCCTGTGCTAACATTTCAGATTTGACGAGTATCATGAAGGTGGGCGGAAGGAAGCACGACAATAGAGGCGTTGGCATTCCAACACCTACTTCGAAGGGAGGAGATTGAGGAAATCTTGGAGAGTCGTGTGGGAAGGAGTACCAGAAACAGGCAGTATGAAGAATATCTGGTGAAATGGAGAGGAAGGCCTATGGAAGATTAATCTTGGTTATCTAAGGTAGCAGTTCACCGGTTGGGTTTTCCTCAACCATCTGAGACATGATGGGGTCACTTCTTAAATTACCCTGGGTGTTTGATGCAGGAGCATCCGGTGGTGTAAGGGCAATCTTGCATCACCCAAAAATAGTTAAATTTCAAGTTTCTCAGTTTTTATATGTTTTTACATTTTTGGATACCCTTTTTGTCATAATGAAATTCTCAATTTACGATTTTTATTTTCGGTTCTTGGGTTGAAAGATATTGCAGTTTTAGTTTCCCATATTTGCACCTGAAAATCTTTCGAGTGGGATTTGAGGCACTTAGAGCTTCGAATTGTACGAAACTTTTAAAATCGGAATAAAATTTTAGTAGCGTTATTGACTTCGAGACCTTTCCAACAGTTCAAACAGTTCGCGAATAGTCCCAATCAAAAGTTATGGCCAGAAGTTGGCGCACTTTCTAGAAGATACAATTGCAAATGCTCTTTTGAAATTTGAACTTCATGTTGTAAATTTTCGGCGCCAAACCGCCTAAACTCAAATTTGAATGTTGTTTTGGCTCCAAACTAATGAGGAGCTCTATTTATGGGTGGGTTTCTAATTTTTGGGTAACTTTTTGGGGGACAAGTTCGCATATTGCGAAAGGGTGATTCTGTAGCTTTCTGTAACTTGCATGTGTTGTAGAACTTGGGAATTTGAGATCCTCTGCATGTAAGAAGCTCTATTTTCTGAATAATAAAATTATTCTCTTGTTTGTGGGTTATTTTATAAGTCTCGGGCTACGCTCTCATCAAAAACCCACTAGTTTTAAACCATACCTATAACGGAGTCTCCTTTACACCTACCAAAATGCTGATAAAAAATCAATTTTGATTTACCTTTTGGGGGATCAAATTTCATTTAAA
The DNA here is from genome assembly GCA_007258455.2 of Sequoia sempervirens. NCBI lineage: Eukaryota > Viridiplantae > Streptophyta > Pinopsida > Cupressales > Cupressaceae > Sequoia > Sequoia sempervirens. The sequence goes on from VDFB02391548.1 coordinate 2,294, forward strand.
ATTTATTTTTTATAAGTATATAGTCCTTATTATAAGCTTCCCAAAAAGTATAATTTTAAATATATTTAATTTGATTATTATATTTATTTTTTATTTCTTGTGAATGTAGGTTTTTCACTGAAAATCAAGCTCTTTATTTTGCACATGTGGAAAAATAGTAGATTACAAAAAAAATTCTACAAAAATATGTCTGTGCTAGGTATTGATGTCCTTGATTCAACAAAAAAAAATAATTTGATACATACAAAAAAAGTTATGTTGTATACGGTCCACCTATGTCTAAATTGTAATTGGTTTGATTTCAAAACTTAATTAAGAAAAAATATTCAATAAAACACTATGAAACTATATGAACGTGTTAGATATCGTAGTTACAAATCTAAATTTGAAAAAAATAGAATTTTATCCTTCATAGAAAAAAATTATGTTGTTTACGGTGAACATCACTCTTTAAAAATGGTGTTTACTGTTAAAAACTAGTTTTCGAAGATGATAGAAAAATAAATGCAATCTAAGTCCAAAAAAGTTTAAATATATATATTTAGAATCTATAAAATGTCACAAATCATTAGTTTGCATCATCTTCAAATTTCTCATGGTTTAGCAACTATAGGTGCCCAAAAGTGAAGATTTAGTTAAAAAAATTGAGTTTAATGTCAAGTTTGGCCAAAAAGTGTAAACCACTATTGTGGGATCACCCTAGAGTTTTCATGACCAACAAGTAGCCCAAAAGAACTACCTAGATGGAACTTTGTGGTTTTACCACTAGTCAGGCTACAAGTCATCACAATGAAGTCATTTTCTAGTAAAATACAATATTAAAATTCTTGTTCTTAGTGTTATTGTTAACTTCATCCAATATAATGACTTAATTACACTACTAATAGTGTGTTGCTTATGTACAAGGCCAAAGTTTTGAAGCATGTTATCATATGCAATTAGAATTTTTCATATATGTTTTTGTAATCCTAAGTTTTGTGCTAGCTCCCAATCTTTGATTAACCCTTTTGCCTGAAACACAAAATTTTGAAATTTTTTTAATTTTTTTGCTATCGCATTGAAATGTGGCTTATTTTATGTGCAGGGTTTTGGTAGAAACCCTTTCCATCAAAACTATCTATGTGGCATCCTAGTTGGCAACCAACTCAACTTTTTTCAGAATTTTTTGAAACTTTCAACTTCAACTAAGTATTTCTTCAGTAAGAATGATGTTTTAAAAAAAAAAAAAACTTTTTTATAGAACTCAGAGTGGTGAATCTAAATATGTAATTTTTTTAAATATTTTGAGTAGTTTTAATATATTTTATTTTTAAAATAATGGAAGTAGGTTGTTACAATTAAAAGAGGCTTATTAGAAATTAAAACAAAAATAGTAAAACATATTAATTTTTTTAAAAAAATATATGGTGCACTAGAGGAGAGAGGCCTCTTCAAAAAGGTGTAATTTTTTTTTGAAAATGATTAAAAAAAGTAGACAATAGTTGACGTATAATGAAAACTATCAAATTATGACAAGTTTGACTTTAAAATGTTATTATGAGAAAAATATATATCAAAATTTTAAATTTTTTTCCATGCACTAGATATTGAAGTTACCTATTTATAGAAAAAAAATTAGGGGAAAATGAAGTTATTTTCTATTTGCTTCTTGATGTCAAATGAATGTCACATTTTCCTAAAATTTTCAGCATTCCAAATCTGCTCTTAAAATTGATAAAAAATTAATCAAAACAATTTTAAAAAAATCTAAAAAATTACAAAATTAAGCGTCATTAATATTTCTACCTTTCATTAGTTTACATCATTTTGAAATTCAAAACATAAAGACCACTTTTATGTGGTTGAGGTTCAATTTTTTTTTGGTGTTGGTTGATTCCTTTATAAAATGTGACACGGGTTTGTGCTTTTACCCAATTCCTCAAAATAAGGAGGTAGGTCAAACTATATTTGTTAATTTTAAAATTGGTTTGTAATGAATCAATCTTTTGAGGTACAACTATTACATTGCATGCTAAATATGGAAATTTAGAGTTAAAATAGGGGTCACACACCTTGTGGAAAAGAAATATTTTAAGTCAAATAGGAAAGGGGATGGGGGTAGTTTTTAGATGCAAGAGTAGACTTGTGTAAAAGGTAAAGATTCTAGAAAATAAAAGATATTTGTTATAGATTATAGTGCTTAATGTGTCTACATCAATTTGACTTCTGTGAAGGGGAGTTGATTCCAAAAAATAAGAAATGTCCATTGTATATTTGTTACAACTTACAATGCTTAATGTGTTAGCATTAGTTTGATATTAGATAAAATTGTCCCTATGTTTATGCTTGTTTTTTGATTGAAGCCATGATGCTCTATAGCAATATCTATCTTTTTTTCTCTATTTCTTGTTAAGTCACCCCTTTATTCCCTTCATATTGATGTGTAAAGTGCATAGTTTATGAGAGCGACAAAAGATTGGTTGTGGAAGATGAATTTGAGTAGCTATGAGTGTTGAGTGTATTTAGTTGAGGAGGAGGTCCTCACAAAATGTGTCAAGTCAAAGTTGGCAGGTAAAAGGGAGGGACATGTGGTAGAAGTACTGCATTTTTTCTACAACCGCAGTCAAAGATGGGTGCCAAGTCAGTGGTTGTCATAATGCCCAAGGTAGAGGCAAAACCATTTACATCAATAGCACCATCACAACAAATATTTTTGTCTTCATCTAAGATGTTAATGACCACATTGTAACTATGGAAGTGGGTGGACGTTATTTGCATAGTTGAGATTCAAACATGCAACTGTGTTAGAGTTGTTTATTGGTCAAGCTCTTTGTTTAGGATTTTATGGGTAGGATTCAAACTTGCTACATAGTAGTGACCATGTTGAGTGTGGTTAGATATTGTGACATGGATAGTTTTGGCTTGTGAAGAAGAAGATGAAGTCATCCATCTATTTGGATGACTATTAGATATTCTTATAGTAGTCTATTGGTATCAATGTTGTTAAGTGTAGCTTTCTAAGTTGAAAATCAAGTTAAGAGTTGAAGGCATTTTGTATTGACCTAGAGAGTATTAACTAGCAAATATGCTTCGAAATTTGTGTTAATTTCTTCAAAGGGATGAAAAATAACAATACAATGTTGATACATGGTCAATAGATTTTCCATTCATAAGAGAAGAGGAGAAGGTAGTTGCAACTTTATTTTGGGACTATAGATATGGTTGTAGATCCAAATATGAAGTTATATCAAGATGTGAAAAAGAGGTTAATCAAGTTGAAAGAGAGAATAAAAAAAAGACAAGGACAAACAAATAGAAGACCAACAAAAAGAGTTGTAAAAATTAGAATATGAGTTGGAAGAGTTATGATGGATATTAAAAGAATATGAGACATGTCATAATAAAAAGGCAAAGAAAAAGAAATCTATAACAAAGACATTGGAGAATTATGGAAAGGTGGAAAAGAATAATGAGAATAAATATTCATCTTGATAAATAAAGAGGAGGTGTATAGATGACTTTGACAATCTATCAAATGTTGAGTGAGCTACTCTCTACACAATAGTTATGTATAGAAATAAATCTAATATTTTGAGGGTTGTTCCATATGCTAAGGTGGGCCATGAATGAATAAAGTAGGAATCTGAATGTGGTGTGGAAGATTTTTATTGCAATCATGAGTGAGGTCAAATTGTCTAAATGATATTACTTTCAATGCTAATTAGTTCCTCATTATGGACAGCGTAGAAAATTTAACGAATATGTTCCACTGCTCACTCAGACCAAAACAAATGATTGTGATAGACCATTGGACTCGAACCCTAGTAGTAGTCCTACTCCTAATATTATCTCGTTTCAAGTCCTGCAGACATCGTCACACTACCACTGTGAGTATCTGTTCATCTAAATGTCATGCTTTTTTGCCTGACGTCAAGGTCCCATGGTCTAGTGGTGAGGACATTGGACTCTGAATCCAGTAACCCGAGTTCAAATCTCGGTGGGACCTTTTTGCATTTATGATTCATCTGAATCACTAATATAACGGAACACGCTCCAGTTTTGTAAGTTTATTGATTAATCGGGACAGTAATAAGAGACATATTTTATTTTATACATAAGACTTATCTACTAAAACTGAAATAATTTAATTTATTAGATTATAGTTTATTCTTAATGGGGACTGTCATAAGGAACACATTTTAGTTTATACATAAAATTTATTTAAAACAGTTTTATAAAAAGGAACACACATTTGACTTTATTTGATAGAAATAGTAAATTATAGAGATTGTAGTTTTAAAACATAAAATTCATCTACGTTATTGAGTTTGTCATTTACCTTCGTAAGTATTTGGATTATCTCTCTTAATAGTAAGTTGATCTTAAAAAACCAAGAAATAAATTTGTCATTTTACTTGCACATCTTAAATGCTTAAAAAAAATGGTGTTGAAGCAAACCATTGTATAATGTTGACTTCTCAACCTAATTATTAGAAATATCAGATTTTGAAAAATAATTCCCTCTTTTTCTTTAAGTTTTAAAGCTTTTACTACTTAGCTATCTTTTATTTTTGTGTTGATATGAATGTTGTTAGGGTGAATCCTAACTTTATTTGATGGTGGTCGATAACTAGGCTACCTTTGATTTATTAAGAGGATGCACCTAGGGGAGACCTGGGAGTGTAGTCATCTGTAGAGGAGGGAGGCACTAAAGAGGAGAGTATAGAAAAGGAGGAGGTTGAGGTTGAGGTGGAGATGCCGAAGGTATGAGCTCAAGTGGCAGGGCCATCAATAGTAGGTGGAATGCAGAGTCAGATAGTGGTAGGGGAGTTGAGTAGTAATGTAGTTGTAAGATCCTCTTTTACCCCTGTGATGACTTCAATGATGACACCTATGAGGCCATCAACACCATGAGATCCCAAGTGGTAGGTTAGGGACCCAAGTAAGAAAGCTATTTGTGATTATGCATTTAATTAGTTATAGAATATTAGTTGTATGTTTATTATATTATATTATGTGACCATGGATGGATACAAACTTTTGTGTTTATTGCATACTGCACACACAAGAGTGGCTTGACTATATTAGTCAATTCATTATAGAGATAGTCCCCACTATGGAGCTTGAGAATGGTTATTGGCTAGTTATAGGCCATAACACATTGTGGGTTGGCACATGGATATTTTTTTGCCTATTGTTCAACTATGAGATACATATAGGGAGTAAAGAGTAAACATAAATTAGATTTCAATATGATTACAACATGTCTATAATTACAAGTCTAAAGTAGAAAATAGTATATGGACAATAGTCAATTAACTGACTAAAGAGACATAAGGAGTAGGAGCCATGAACTTATATAGAGCTCATTCAAAAGAGCTGAAATTTGAATGGGGTATATTTTAAATATGGATTGTAATAAAATAATTACTTTTAGATTATATTTTATTATGATTTTGGAAAACATATGAGATTAGCTAATTATAATATGGTCAATTGAATAATCCAAAATTTTAATTGTAAAATTGTCATATATAACAAAACATATCCAAATGAAAATAGATCAAATGTCATTTGAAAGGGAAAACCATAGTTATTATATTTTTACAAAAACTTGAATAAATGAAATCACCATGACTTCAACTTCATAACTGAACATATATTGCATCCGCACTAGGATAATGATAGGATTTGTTGTAATGACCTTCCAACATTTGTAGTATTCAAAGCGATTAGGATTGTTGATCGCTATGATGTCTACACTATTGTGTGGGAATTTAATACATTAATGGTATGTGCATGGGACAACCTACATGTCACGAATCTATGGGTGACCAAGAAGGATGTTGTTTGGAAGTTCAAGGTCAAGAATATGGAACAAGTTATTTTGTAGGACAAGACCTACCTAAATTGGAAGTCATCTAATACCTTTAGATTCTCTCTCTTTATCATCATAAAATATAATACTTATTTTCTTTTGGGGTTCTATGTCATCCTTAGAATATCCTAATTATTTGATAAGTTTGTACTTACAAAGATTTAAACTAGACCCACCATCTATGAGGTATCAATTTACCTTACACAATGATAATAGCCTCTATATGGAGTACTTTGGTGTGGGATGGTTCAATAGAAGGCATGTCATTTGGAGTGAATGCAAGCGGATATGAAAATTACAAGTGACTTACCAAAGATTGGATATGATCAAGGTTGATATACCTAGGGACTTGTGATTCTCTTAAAGCATGATCCAATATGTCCTTATAAAGAGGCGATAGTCTAAGAAGCTCCAAGATGGTTATTTTTGTTGGATTCATCCCAAGTTTCTCTAGGAAATATTGGATGGCTTGTTGAGACAAGGGTGTTCCTCAAATGGTAACCTGGCCATTCTTAGTAGTAATAACACAATTAGGAATCTTAATTGTAATGGTATTTACTTACAAATAGGCTTCTTCAATATGACTGACTATCAATTCATACAAGGTGTGTGTGGTATTGACATTGTCCATTTGAGTATTTTGGGATGGGCCTTTATTTGACACTGTGAGTTATTTTTGTCATACTTCAATAATAGATCATGATAAATGCCTAATTGCTAATTAGGTGAAGATGATGAGGAACCTTACACTACAGGTTCACCATGATCGATGAGATCTTAGATATATTTATTGAAACAATGTCATGATTAGATGCAAATGCAGATGCAATTGATATAACTAAGACTAATGTAAGACTAGTGCAATTGTGACCAATTTTCCTATGAATGCTTAGTGCTAACACTTGATGTATAATGCCCTAGGATATGTCCTTAAACATATGTTCATGCATGTTCAACTCTTCATTTATTCTTCATGGTCATGATTAAATAATGTCAATTATTTAATTATTCTCTAAAGTCTTCATTTCTTTATTAATTAAATAAATCTAATTATTTAATTAATTCACTTTAACTTTAATTCTTCTATTAATTAAATAATAAATAATATTAATTATTTAATTGATTCACATTTTCTTTACTCTATCTGATTAATTAAATAAACGCTTTTTATTCAATTATGTTACTAATTAACCTTATCCTTCTTGTCAAATTAAATAAATTTTTATTTAATTTTCCCTTTATCATATTTCAACTATAATTAAATAAATTTTTTATTTATTTAATTATTCATTTAATCCCTTCATCACTTAATTAAATAAATCTTATTTATTTAATTATTCTTCAAATATCAAATCTTGAATTAAATGAATTATTTAATTCACAAATTCTATTTTAACACATTCCTCTATATTTAGATAATTGTGTAAGTTATCTAAGTATTCACTTTGACTTGACTCAAGATCTATTTAAATCGGTCAGTTAACTCCTGATTTAATGTTTGAGTTGCTTGCATGAATAATCTATTTGTCATATCATTCAGTCATCTAGTTCTAACTCATTTACGTGTACATGCATATTAATTAAATATTCATATTTAATTAATTAAATCCTGTGTGTGCATTTGAACAGACAGTTGCTTTAATCCATCTTTATCTTTGTCATGCAAAGAATATTCTTCTATTTTCGAATACCAAACTCAAAGAGTAAATCAATTATTTAATCTTTATTTTTATTTCTAGTTTTTATCACTCATGTCACTACTAATAGTTATCATAATGCATGTCTAATCTTTTGATCTCAACCGTCTGTTGATCTTTCAATCCTGACCTGTCATTCGAATGATCAGTTTTCTATAAATTGATGTCTTTCATCATTCCAATCTCTCCCAAAATCTTATGACTTTTGGAAGCATATCTATTATTTGAATCTTCGATGTTTTGCTAAATCACTATCATAGGCTATTCTTGCACAAGAGAAATCTGAGGGAAATTATACTACAACGGAAAAATGGAGAAGGGCAATCGAGGTTATACATGGAATTACGTAGATATTGGGTGAGATTGTTCAGTTTATTTACATTTTAGCTTTCCTTTGTTCTCTATTGTTTAGCTTAGATTGCATTAGAGCTTTGATCGCATTGTTGTGTGTTGTTTAAAATTTCTTCTGCATTTTCTAGATGTTACATTTGGTGAACCCGATGTGAAGACACCATCTTCGCGTATCCGCAAAATTTTATTTGATTTTTGCATGTTTTTGTATGGAACGACGCATCTATTTGACGAAACGACGCAATTGACATTCAGAGACGCAACTGCTTGACGAAATGATGCAACTGAAATACTAGACCACATCTGAGATTGGAAATGACGCAATTGACTTACTTGACCGCATCTGAGATCTAAATGATGCATCTATTTGACGAAATGACGCAATTGACATTCAGAGACGCAGTTGCTTGACAAAACGATGCAACTGAAATACTAGACCGCATCTAAGATTGGAAATGACACAATTGACTTACTTGACCGCATCTGAGATCTAAACGACGCATCTAAAAAATACTCACGCATCTGTTATTTTTTGAGCCGCAACTGACTGGTAAAATCCTACGACGCATCTGACAGAGAAAATGACGCATCCGACTGGTAAATTTTTAGGTTTAGATTTTCAATTTATAGCTTCCTTTTGTGTTTTTATTTTCGCTAATCTTTTGTTTTCAGTGTGTGTCTTGAGTTAACGAAGTTTTTTGCAGATCGATGGTCGAAGACCAATATCAAAACTACTAATGAATCTTTCTGTAGAATGCATGTCGAAGACCATAGTTAAATTTTTGAAACAAATTGTTTGGTAGTGTAGCAAATCTTTCATTTGGATTAAAATTAACAAGTGTCTACTGTGTTTGGTGTGAAAGCACAAATTTTTTATTACCCTCACGATTTGGTATATCGAAGTATCCTCTCCCCTTGCACATCTGTGCGATCCTGGGTGTAAGAGAAATGGTTACTGACTCTAAAACTTGGGCCTGTCCTGGCGGGAAAAAGTACTCACCTCAGAACGAATCAGACCGGTAGCACCCTAAACCCGAGGGACTTCCAGCCGGTATATAAAAGTGGATTTTTGGGGAAAGCCCAATGAATCACGCGTATGGTTCTGACGAGATGGATTCGAAAGGGAACTCTCTTCGCATGGATCATGCCCTATGAATGGAATGCCTGAATTAAACACCTTTGTTTGTAGTGTCCAAAATCCTTCTATTTACTGGTGCAGTAGGTCAGACCTGTGAAGCCGTCTCATATTCTTACGATTCATGTGTAGAGATGAAAGTATGCCATGGGATGTTCATGGGTATTGTAGCTTGGCTGCCCCGAATGACATTAATGAGCTGTGGAGGGCAGCAAGAGGGGTCAAGCTACTAATCATCCGCCTTGAATAAGCGTAGCTAGGGAAACCCAAGTGAGAACTTATTAAATATTGTCTTACATAGCCTAGGATGTGCTTATCTGTTATCAAATTAAATGTTCTTTGAGTCCAAAATCAAACTGAAAACACTTTGTCTTATGATTTTCTTTGTTTACGAAAAACAACGTCAGTTTTATATCTACATTCACTGAAAACAAGCAACTGTCAATAGAGTCGCAACTGTTCACTAGAGAGTCGCAATTGTTATGTCGAGTTGCATTTGTTTATCCTAGAGTCGTATATGTTGAGATTAGCTCGCATTTGCTCTGTTGAAAACCACATCTGATTTAGCAAACCACACTTGTGATATTTTGTGACGCATCTGAAAAGGTGAGTCACAACTGCAGTCTGGAGCGACACATTTTCCACTGTCGTAGAACTTTTACTAGTACACAGAGTTCAGAAAAACCACATCTGTTACAGTCTAAGTCACAATTTCCATCACGATTCGCATCTGTGAGAAACTACACCACATCTGTCTAATACCAGATATTGAACTTTACCAGAAACGCGCAACTGATTACTAGAAAACCGCAACTGTGAAACATAACCGCATCTACTAAATTTTGTGATGCATTTTCCTGATTATTAGAAAACCAGAATTCATAGTCACTATCCAGTTGACACAGTCATACCAGTCTTTGATATGTCTTGTCATACTAGTCCTTAAACAGAAACCTGAAACGATTTGCTCAATTTTACATCCTTTAGGTATCATTTAGTCATTACCATAGTCATCCTAATTCTGAGTTTTACTTTCATCTTAGAGTGCATGTTACCTTTAGAGCAAACTTTTAGGAAGTTCACTTTTAAAAACTTTAGAATAGGTCCACTTTCTACACTTCGGAAAAACCATAGCGTCAACGAAATCTATCATTGAACCTAGTCACGTCATCATATCTTTTGTCCTACAGCGAGTCCTCCTAGCTCATCAGTCTAGTTAGGGAACTCACCTTATCTTTGGTCCTAGTCCTACATAGGTTCCTTGACATAACTAAATTGATGCCTTGGTTAGACTTTAGGTAGTTGGTAACCTCGTCTCAGGTTCACAAAATTGATTACCTTAGAATCTTGCTTAGACTTTGCATACTTAGACATTGTCATCCTAGGATGGCATCATTTTAGACATACCTTATTTGCAGAGAAAATACCAAAAAAATAGTTGCATTCATTCCTTATTTTCACCTAGAAAATCCCAAAAACATAGCTTAGGTTGCATACCTTATACTTAAGTCACTCTTTGCATTGTCATACCTTAGACCTCATATCACATACCTTAGTCATACTCTATCTTTTGTCATAACCTCACCATCATGTCTGTAATTTACCTTGATATGCTTGCTAGTCAAGTTGAATACCAGTTACTCTGTAATGGTCAATGCCAACAAGCCATAGACTTCAAAAGAAAATTTATCCAATCCAAATTCCAATCAACATCAACCCATGGTCAACTACCCACGTACCCTTCCTACCAACAATCCATAAGTCATAGTTCTCCATCCATATACCCTCATTATCAAGAGTCCCTTAGCATAATCCATGCCATTAATCCACAACAAACGTCCACTTATCACCCTTATCCTAACCTTGACAAGGGAAACCAACCTTCCACTAATCCCTTCCAAGCCTCCATGTCCTACCCTAGTCCTTCATCCACTAATCCCTTCCAAGCCTCCACATCCTATCCTAGTCCTTCATCCACTAATCCCTTCCAGGCCACTCCATATCAATCTATATTTAGTCATGAAAATGCATCTATTCATGGTCTCCAAAGTCACATCCCATCTACTAAACTTGAGGATACATGTCAAATGGAAAGTCCAAAGCATGACTTCATGGCTTCACCTTCATGTCAAGATCAAAGTAGTCTATCCCACGACCCTATCTTTAAGTCCATCTAAGAAGTCCTTCTAGATAATCATGGAATCCAAAATACACCTATCCTTGATCAAGATTCCTTCCCAACCATATCATTCAAGACAAACCCGTCTTTGATCAAGACACTACTATTGAGCAAGAAGTCCAAAATGATCCACTCCTTGACCTTTATGCCATTCATGATCAAACATTTGAAATGGACCCTATCCAAGTACAAAACACATCCCTTTCCCAAAATGAGACACTTGCCTCCTTTCGACACATAGATGATATTCCTCTAGAACGAGAGTCTCCTACTCTAGATATATTTGTGAATGATCAAGCTATAGCTGAGTTCATTGGACTCTATGACAATGCCCATAAACACAGTTTTGACATCGACTTGGAAGCACCAGTAGAATCATCTGAATTTGATATGTCACAAAATCACATCAAAGATATCCAACATGTCAATGAAGCTAAGACATCCTATCAACTAGGATCATCCACTTTTATCAAATCGGGCTTTCTTGTAGAGGAGAAGATTCCAAGTAATAGTTTCCACATACACAATGATGGGTTAGCATCTTGCTTTCAAAACAAAAATACCCCATTGCAAACAGAATCTATTAGAGCATGCAATATCAAGGAAAAGGACTAGGCATACATAAGCAAGGAATTCTAGAACCAGTACAGTTTCAAGAAAATCCTAGACATCAAGGTCTTGGTTATCCTTCAGTCAACAAATCTAATGATGTTAATGGTACCTCCTTGATATTGGAGGAAACTTTATCTGATACAAACATCAAAATGGAGGCCATGAGTAGTTCTTACCATAAGGTTGTTTCCAACACTCCTTCCATCCATACCATAAATTGTCATTCCAACATGAATAAACCTTCCATTTGGAACCAACAAAAAAAAAATTCTTACAAATTCAAAGTTCAAAATCAAATGTCAAAGGCCATTGAATCAATCAAAAATCCAAGTGGACAAATAAAGTTAAAATGGATCCCAAAGAAAAATGGATCAAGAAAAGAAAATAGTTCAAAAGTAAAAGTAAATCAAAATGTGGAGCCACAAGAAAAGAGGACTCCCACATATAATACATGTCCACCTCCTTCAAAATGGTCATCATACAAGGCATATAAAAGTCATAGTTGCAAACATTATCCCAATCTAAAACCCAGTCTCCATCATCCATCACCCCAATTTTGGTAAATGAAAATTCCTACATCTAAATTGCCAAACACATCTACCATCATCCGTCATAATCCTACATCTCGCCTAAAGTCTAAAAATCCTACATCACAAATTTTTCGCATCTTGGCAGCAACTCTTTATTGTAAGGACTTCCATGGCACTCTATCGTGATGTGCATATTTTGATAAGGCCAACTCTAGTGTCAACAAGGATCACAATGACATCAATCAATTATATGCAAGTTCTATGATCCTAACAACACAACTACTTCATCAAGGTGATTATTGGAATATCATGGCACCAGTCTCTACATAATCACCATCAATGGATTCAACACAATCATTGATCATCTAAAGCATCAAGGCCATCCAGAAAATACAAAAATATAAAAAAAAAATTGTCACTTTGATGAAAACCTGGCAAACAGCATCTTAGTGACACCAAAAAGAAAAAAAAAGGTTAAGAGAAAAATTTCATCCAATAGTGGAAACCATTCTTATGGTGCTTTGGATAAGTACCATGATGAAAACTTGGCAAACAAGCGTCATGTGTAAGAAATTATATATGTGGACTATTACACTTGGGGGCAAGTTGGCTCATCTCCCATACCCTTTGTATGACATTTCCATCTATCCATCTTAGCCCTATCACTCATGTCCATTTTCCCACCTACTTTGATCTTGATAAGGACTGGGGTAGAAACATAAATAATTCTTTGGAAAAACTCTTGACATGTCTATCCTTTGGTCATACACTATCCATGAAATATCATGTCATAGCCTTCATAGCATTTTCCAAACCCATATTGTGGAGAAAACGAGTTATCCTTATATGACATAGTCCTTGAAGACCATATGATAATTTTTCTAGCCAAAAATCCTCATGTCACATATCTTTTACCAAAGCCACCTATCATCTATTCATACCTATTGCATGCCTTGGTTTTTCCCTTGTCAATGGTCTAAGGATCTTCTATCATCCCATCCAATCCTGAAAAGTCATTCCAAATGCAACAAGCCCAATCCATACAATCTTGCTATGTATCCTAGCGAATCATTCAAAACATTCCTTGGAATTATTTCTAGCCTTGCTGCAAGCCTTGATCCTTTAGTCACATTATCGTCATCCTCATGTTGTTTCAGGATGTGTCATTCCCATGTCAAACAACATTGTCACCATCCTCATCACTTGTCAATTGGTTTTCAGCTTGACTAGGGGCAAGATCATGGTTGTCCTTGGATTGTTGTGCATGCTTGCTCGCTTGCTTATAGGAATCATTCACATGCATTTGTCACAAAATGTCCTGAAAGAAAATCCAAAAAACATCACAAAATGACTTGAGAAAACACAAAAACAATCAGGAAACTTCAAAAAGACAAAAAAATCAAAACATATCAAAAATCTGAAATCAGAGTCAGAGTCAGTCACACTTGTCATTCTTTGTCATTTGTCGAACTACGTTGCCTCTATGACTAGATGTAGGCAAGGCCATCTGCCGATGTGCCCCCAAGGCATTAGGTAAATCCTTTTAGGTTTGTCTATATAAAATCATGATTCAATCCAATTGTCTATAAGACAAGGTCATTGGTCGTGTCAAACTATGAGGTCTCTGCATGTATAATGTAGGCAAGGCCATCAAGTGATGAGCCCCTGAGGCTGCACTAGGTCAATCCATTAGGGTTCATCACATTTACTATCACACACGTCTTCTACTTGTAGTCAGTCTTTCTAGTCAAAGTCAAGTCGAACTATGAGGTCTCTGCATGTATAACATAGGAAAGGCCATCAATCGATGAGCCCCCGAGGCCGCACTAGGTTAGTCCTTTAGGGTTTTTTTTCACACACAGTCAATTGTCCACACATCATATAAATTCATGCATCAATCTGATGAACAAGTCAGCAATGTCTCTAAGTCAAATCAAACAACTTTCCAAAGCAACAACCAACACAGATCAACTTGTGTCTGCTACAGGATGTGTCCTTTCTGGAAACATACATCATCAAAACAATCAACCTGTGTCTTATTTAGGATGAGTCCTTCCCGAATATCGATATCAACAGAACAATCTATGTCTTATACATGATGAGTCCTTCCTGCATATCGACATTGTCAAACAGTCAACATAGCCTTACATAGGTTATCACATCAACGACATCAGACTCAACGTCTTATACAATACATGTCTTTCTGAAACCAGGCTTTGTCATGCCTTATACAGATAGTCATAACATCGAAACTAGACTCAAAGTCTTATCTGGTATGTGTATCTCCTAAAATCAGGCTCTATCAATCAATCCTTTTATCAATCAAAACAAATCAAACAAATAGATCAAGTTTTGGCAAATATTTTACTGGCTTTTGACTTTATGGCTTATTTATCTTATCATTTCACTTGACTTTATGATGGGAATTATGTTACTAGCTTTCTCAAGGATGTCCCATGAAGGATTTAGAGAAGCAATGATGTATCACAATTCTATTTTCTTTGACTGATTGTTTGTTGACTATCTTTTATTTTATGATTGGAATCCTATTACTAGCTTTCTCAAGGATGTCCCATGAAGGATTTAGAGAACCAACGATGTATCAAATTATATTTTCTTTGACTGTTGTCTGTCAACTATCTTTTAAATTTGATTTTGAGTCATGTTATTAGTTTCCTCAAGGATATCCCATGAAGGATTTAGAGGATCGATGACGTCTCATGACCCGTCTTTTATTTTGTTTGTTGTTTGTGGTTTGTCTTGACAAAAAGACTAGGGAAATTGTGCCCTAAGTATGAGTTACAATAATCTTTGTCTGCGACTGTCTATTGTTAGCAAGTGGATGACCTTGCACACCTTGATCTATGTCATATCATGGTGTTTTCCTCCATTTGTATTAGTCCCACCCAATGATGATAAAGTGCAATGCCTTTAGTGATACGGTGAAATATTGAAGATTGCTAATACTAACATCAATGTATTTTATTATTCATCTTTCTTTTCACACTAACATTTCATCTTTTCTACATCTTCACCACCCTTATCTATTTTCCTCTATCCTTTTGTCCTTCATCTTCTAGTTCTCTCATTGATTTCGAGAGCACACTCATGTTCTTTGAACCCATCTGTCCTCTCGAGGGGGCATACCACTACCTCCTCATCATCCTTCCTCATCTTACTTTCACTGGGAAATTTTTGATAAATTTTCTTTGACACAACGTGATAAATGACATTGTATCAAAGAGGGGCAAATTTAGACACCGAAACGTGGTCTAAGCCTGTGACTTCAATTTCTTCATAATTTGTATTCTTCATGGTCATGATTAAATAATGTCAATTATTTAATTATTCTCTAAAGTCTTCATTTCTTTATTAATTAAATAAATCTAATTATTTAATTAATTCACTTTAACTTTAATTCTTCTATTAATTAAATAATATTAATTATTTAATTGATTCACATTTTCTTTATTCTATCTGATTAATTAAATAAACATTTTTTATTTAATTATGTTACTAATTAACCTTATCCTTCTTGTCAAATTAAATAAATTCTTATTTAATTTTCCCTTTATCATATTTCAACTATAATTAAATAAATTATTTATTTATTTAATTATTCATTTAATCCCTTCATCACTTAATTAAATAAATCTTATTTATTTAACTATTCTTCAAATATCAAATCTTGAATTAAATGAATTATTTAATTCATAAATTCTATTTTAACGCATTCCTCTATATTTAGATAATTGTGTAAGTTATCTAAGTATTCACTTTGACTTGACTCGAGGTCTATTTAAATTGGTCAGTTAACTCCTGATTTAATGTCTGAGTTGCTTGCATGAATAATCTATTTGTCATATTATTCAGTCATCTAGTTCTAACTCATTTACGTGTACATGCATATTAATTAAATATTCCTATTTAATTAATTAAATCTTGTGCATGCATTCGAACAAAGAGTTGCTTTAATCCATCTTTATATTTGTCATGCAAAGACAATTCTTTTGTTTTCAAATACCAAACTCGAAGAGTAAATCATTTATTTAATCTTTATTTCTATTTCTAGTTTTTATCACTCATGTCACTACTGATAGTTATCAGAGTGCATATCTAATCTTTTGATATCAACTGTCTGTTGATCTTTCAATCCTGACATGTCGTTCGAATGATCAATTTTCTATAAATTGATCTATCTTTCATCATTCCAATCTCTCCCAAAATCTTGACTTTTGGAAGCATATATATTATTTGAATCTTCGATGTTTTGCTAAATCACTATCATAGGCTATACTTGCACAAGAGAAATTTGAGGGCAATTATACTACAATGACAAAATGGAGAAGGGCAATCGAGGTTATACATGGAATTACGTAGATATTGGGTGAGATTGTTTAGTTTATTTACGTTTTAGCTCCTTTGTTCTTTGTTGTTTAGCTTAGATTGCATTAGAGCTTTGATCACATTTTTGTGTGTTGTTTAACCTTTCTTCTGCATTTTCTAGATGTTGTCCTCTCGAGGGGGCATACATTTACCTATTTTACACCGGGGCATTACTAGGGCATATTTTTGATCGATTTTCTTTGACACAACGCCTAAATGACATTGTATCAAAGAGGGGCAAATGTAGACACCGAAATCTGGTCTAAGCCTGTGACTTCAATATTCTTCATAATTCATATTTTTTATGGTCATGATTAAATAATGTCAATTATTTAATTATTTTCTAAAAGTCTTCATTTCTTCTATTAATTAAATAATCTTAATTATTTAATTAATTCACAGTTTTCTTTATTCTATCTGATTAATTAAATAAACGCTTTTTATTTAATTATGTTACTAATTAACCTTATCCTTCTTCTTCAATTAAACAAATTCTTATTTAATTTACCTCTATCATATTTCAACTATAATTAAATAAATTTTTTATTTATTTAATTAGTCATTAAACCCCTTTATCACTTAATTAAACAAATCTTATTTATTTAATTATTCTTCAAATATCAAATCTTGAATTAAATGAATTATTTAATTCATAAATTATATTTTAACGCATTCCTCTATATTTAGATAATTTTGCAAATTATCTAAGTATTCACTCTTACTTGACATCTATTTTAATCGGTCAGTTCACTCCCGATTTAATGTCTGAGTTGCTTTTTCGAGTAATCTCTTTGTCATATCATTCAATCATCTAGTTCTAACTTGTTTGCATGTACATGCATATTAATTAAATCTTGTGTGTGCATTTGAACAGAGAGTTGCTTTAATCCCATCTTTATCTTTGTCATGCAAAGACTTTTCTTCTATTTTCAAATACCAAACTCAAAGATTAAATCATTTATTTAATATTTATTTCTATTTCTAGTTTTTATCACTCATGTCACTACTAACAGTTATCATAATGCATGTCTAATCTGTTGATCTCAACCATTCGTCGATCTTTCGATCCTGACCTGTTGTTCGAATGATCAATTTTCTATAAATTGATCTATCTTTCATCATTCCAATCTCTCCTGAAATCTTACGACTTTTGGAAGCATATCTATTATTTGAATCTTTGATGTTTTGCTAAATCACTATCATAGGCTATACTTGCACAAGAGAAATCTAAGGGAAATTATACTACAACGACAAAATAAAGAAGGGAAATCGAGGTTATACATGGAATTACATAGATATTGGGTGAGATTGTTCAGTTTATTTATGTTGTAGCTTTCCTTTGTTCTCTGTTGTTTAGCTTAGATTGCATTAGAGCTTTGATCGCATTGTTGCGTGTTGTTTAACCTTTCTTCTACATTTTCTAGATGTTACAACAGGTGTTCTATGGTTGCTCCAAGTTTTGGTCTATATTTTCTCCTGTGGTTGTACAGTTCAAATATGTTGTTCATGGTTGTTAGAAGGTGCTATATTAATATTTTTGGTTTTTGGTTTGTTGTACAATGCAAGTTGTGTCCACCAGTTGTGAACTATGGTTTTCTATGTTTCTAGTTGAGGTCTGGGAGAAATGTTGTTGGTTCGGATTTCTCTTTGATGAAGTCTTATGACTTGTGGTTCTAAAGTTGAGTTGCCTTGATTGTATTGAAGTTAATTTCAAAATTTGGAAAGTTCATTCTTAATGGTTCTATCTGTTTTACACTGGAGTGGTCAACCTTGTGTGAAATACTACTTTTGAGAATGATGAAGCGTGTTGGATCTATTTGGGTCCCTATGAAGCGTGTGTTTGGGTCACCCTCATTCTAATTCCACCCTAGGATGTTTTAGCACTGACCTAATTTGAATTTGGATTTGGATAGCTAACTTTGGATACATTTCAAAGTTGAAGATGGTATAAATACAAGATGAGTTAGTGATGGAAAATATACAAGAGCGAAGAAGAAGAGCGATAAGAGAAAAGAGAAAGTATAGTTTGGTGCAAAATTGATTCTATTCAATAAGAGTGTGTGTTGAGAGTGTGGGAGATCTGTGAAAAGCTTAATGTTGATTTTTTGGATGCAGTGACTAGAAGGAGAACTCTATCATTCATGCAAGTTGATCGAGTGACTGTGGTGGAATTCTTTGTTGCATTGGGATTGTAGTCTCTCTGTAACAAGTCTTCTTTGTCTTCTTTGTATCTCTATGGCAGTGAGCCCTTGTTCCGGACAGTGAGTCCTTATTTCAGGTAGTGATCCTTTTTGTAATCGATTTTGATATTCTCTATAGTGTGAGTTAATCCTCACCGTGATTTTTCCCTCGTTGGGTTTTCCACGTAAATATGGTGTTATTGTGTTTATGTGTTGGATTTGGGTTTCTGCATTGGTATTTGATGATTAATCATTTAAGAAGTATTAAGTATTAGTTCTGATGATTGAATTAAAGGTTTAATTATGTGACAATTAATTTACCCCCCCTCTTAGTTGTCCTATTCAAAAATTGATATCAGAGTGCAAGGTTCCTTGGTGAAGAGCTTAACCGCTTGAGGAAGGTCTGGAATGGATGGAAAAATGGTTTTTGATTATCTGAGGTTTGATGGAACTAACTATGGTATCTAGAAAGTATTGATGGAAGAATATCTAGAGTATTGCGGATATGATGTGGAGAAAGCTTACAAAAATTCTTACACTCCTCCTGCTAATGGTCTGAGTACACTTGAAGAGATCAAAGCACATGAAGTGAAAAATAAGGAGAATTTCATCTTGAAGAATAGTCTTGTACATTCTGAGTTGATTAAGGTTCATAATTTGAAAATGATTAAGGAAGTCTACGATGCTTTGGAAAGAGCGCATGATGGTGATGAAAGAGTTAAAGAGGTGAAATTATAGAACTTGGAAACACAATTTGATCTTCTACATATATCTTAAGATAAGAATAGTAAAGCTTATGTACAAAGATTGGATGAGATAGTGGTCAGAATGAGAGGACTTGGTGCTACTATAGATGAAACCATGATAGTAAAGAAGATTCTCAAAACTCTTCCTAATGCTTACAATGAGAAGGTGAGTTCTATTGAGCATCTATAGATTATAAGACTTGTACTAAGGATCTGTTGTTGGAATTTTTGACATCTTATGAGATGAGGAAGCCAAGTCTAAGGAATGGGTACAAATCAAAGACTACTTTTAAAGCTACAAAAGTTGAAGATCTGGATGAAGAAAACTTTGATGAAATAGAAGCTAACTTTGTAAGAAGAATAAGGAAAGGTTTCAATAAGTATGGAGGTAATTTTCCCTTTAAATGCTTTAGTTGTGGAGAAATAGGTCATTATGTTGTGAAGTGTCCGAAAAGAGCTAAAGAAATAAACAAAGTTATGAGAAAGAGAAGAAAGGGAAGAAGATTAACAAAGCTTATTATGTGAATGAGAATGCTAGTATATTTGATGAGGATTCAACATATGAAGATCCTGGTGATAATGAATGCTTGTTCCTGGTGATTAAGGATGAACCTACTTCTGCTATTTCTTTAAGACAGGTAAAAGAAAGCCTTCCGAAGAAGGAGAAAAATGAAGGTATGGTTATCTCTGCCCTACATGCTAAACAAAAAAAGAATTTTTGGGTAGTTGATAGTGGTTGTTCACATCACATGATTGGTGATAAGAGTAAGTTTGTTAAGCTTGAAAAATATGATGGAGGCTTGGTTATGTTTGGAGATGATATTGGTGCTAAAATTTTTGGGATAGGTTCAGTAAGTTTTGATGGAAAGCGTCATACTGACGATGTCTATTGTGTTAAGGGTTTAAGGCATAATTTGTTGGGTGCTGGTCAAATGTGCAAAAAAGGATATGATCTTGTGTTTAAGGATGAGAGATGTGAGATCTAAAAAGGATCTGAAATATATATTGCTACAGGAAAGAAATATGAAGGGAATATCTATCAACTTAAGGGTGTTGAGGGAAAATGTTTTATGACTTAGATTAATGACAGTTGGTTATGGCATATGAGAATGTGTCACATAAATTTTGACAACTTGGAAAGGATTAGTGTTGTTCAAGTTGTGAGAGATTTATTGAGAATTACAAAACCTGTTAATGCTATTTGCAAGAATTGTTAGTTTGGAAAGCAAGCAAGAAATCATTACAGATCAAAGGAACAATCCACTACCAAACTACTAGATTTATTTCATACAGATATTTGTGGTCCTACAAGAGTAAGAAGTCTACTTGGTGAAAGGTACTTTATGCTTTTAATTGATGATTATTCTAGATATACATGGGTTACATTTCTTAGAGAGAAATTAGATGCATTAGATAGATTCAAGGCATTCAAAGCTATGGTTGAAAATGAAGTGAATTTGAAGATAAAATTCTTAAGGTTTGACAGAGGTGGAAAATTCACCTCCCATGAGTTTAAAATGTTTTGTGAAATGCATGGAATAAAGAGACAATTATCTGCCTCGAGAAATCCTCAGTAGAATGGAGTTATTGAAAGGAAAAATAGAATAGTTCAAGAGGTTGTTAGATCAATGATTAATGAGGTTGTTTTACTAGAATTTTATTGGAAAGAAGCTATTCACATTGTTGTTTATATATTCAATCAATTTCAAGCAAGAGAAAATAGTACAAAGACTCCCTATGAGCTATGGCATGGAAGAATTCCTACTGTTAAACATTTCAAAGTATTTGGAAGCAAATGCTATATCAGAAGAGATGAGGAGACTTTGGATAAGTTTGATGCAAGAAGTGATGAAGGCATTTTTCTTGGATATTCTACTAATAGCAAGGCATACAGATGTTTCAATAAAAGATTGAGAAAGATTGTAGAGAGCTTGAATGTGAAGGTTGATGAGACAATGAAGAATCCTATTGACATTGACAGATATGTATCTGATGAGCATGATTGTGTAAGAATAGAAGATATTGTGGAAGAACAAGAAAAAGATGAGCAAGAGAAGCAGGATGAACATAATGAAATAAAAGAGGATGCTCTAGTGATGTCCCCTAAGACACCGAAATATGCACAGAAGAATCATTCAAAAAGAGAGTATTGGAGACAAGACAAAAGGCATGTTGACCATAAGCAAAGTTGTTGCTGAAGTAAATCTATGTTTACTTTCTAAGATTGAACCGAAGGCTGTATGTGAAGCTTGTAAAGATGGACATTGAAAGGAAGATATGAAAAAAGAACTTGTGCATGTTGATAAGAATCAAACTTGGGAATTGGTCCCAAGACCGGCAGATAAAAAACATCATTGGATAAAAATGGGTATTCAAAAATAAGTTGAATGAAAATGGAGAAGTTGTTAGAAAAAAAGCGAGGCTTGTGTGTAAAGGCTACTCACAAGTAGAAGGCATAGATTTGCAGGAAAATTATGCTCCGGTAGCAAGAATGGAAGCTATAAGGATGTTCTTGGAATTTTCTGCTCATAAAGACTTTAAGGTCTATCAGATGGATGTCAAGTTAGCATTTTTGAATGGTGAACTAGAAGAGGAAGTTTATATGGAACAACCGAAAGGATTTCAATTAACAGAACAACCAGATATGGTGTGCAAATTGAAGAAAGCTTTATATGGGTTGAAGCAAGCTCCTAGAGCATGGTATGCAAGGTTAGATAAGTATTTGATTCATCAAGGCTTTAACAAAGGTACGGTGGATAGTAATTTGTACTTTAAGATTGAAAATGACAGAATCTTGATTGCAGTAGTTTATGTTGATGACATTATCTTTAGAGGAAATGAAAATATGTGCAAGAGGTTTGTGGAAGAAATGCAGAAAGAATTTGAAATGTCTATGTTTGGGGAGATGAATTTCTTTCTTGGACTATAGATTAATCAAATAGAGAAGGGAATTTTCATTTCACAGTCTAAGTATGTGAGAAATGTTGAAGAAGTTTGGGATTGATGGTTCAAAACCGGTAAGTGTGGGAAAAGTTGATGATTCACCTAAGGTTGATCAGAGAAAGTATAGATCTATGATTGGAAGACTATTGTATTTGACTGCTACTAGACCAGATATCATGCATGTTGTCTGTCTTGTGGCTAGATTTCAAGAAGACCTTAAGGAAACACATGTTAAAAGAATTTTCAAATATTTGAATGGCACTCTGGATTATGGGTTATGGTATCCTAAAGATACCGATTTTACACTTAGTACCTATATAGATGCAGATTGGGCTGGATGTGTAAATGACAAGAAAAGTACAAGTGGTGATGCATTCTTTCTTGGATGCAGATTGGTGGCATAGTTGAGTAAGAAGCAAGATTCAGTCTCCTTGTCTACTGTTGAAGCTGAGTATATTGTTGTTGCATCTTTCTATACACAAGTTCTATGGATGAAAAAGACATTGAAAGATATCACAGTAGTATATGATGATCCTATTTCTATTTTCTGTGATAATATAAGTGCAATTAACATTTCAAAGAATCTTGTGATGCACTCGAGGACGAAGCATATATCTACTAGATATCATTTTTTAAGGGAGAAGGTCATGGAGAATGAAGTAAAGCTTGAGTATGTTCTGACGAAGGATCAGGTTGTTGATATTTTCACGAAGGCTCTTCCTAAAGATACTTTTGAGTATCTCCGAGAGTTGGGGGTTATTGCCCCTCCTTTCTTGAATTAGATGCATATGGAGATGCATCAGTCCTATGGATCTATGGATCTATCTTTCTTCTGGGCTGATGTTTTAGTGGCCACCTCTTAAGGGGGCAGGTAGTATCAGGTGTTGTCATTAT